>APFE031162610.1:78692-96623 GCA_000404065.3 Pinus taeda | reverse complement strand
GAGAGAGAGAGAGAGAGAGAGAGAGAGAGAGAGAGAGAGAGTGAGAGAGTGATGGGGGGAGATAGAGAGAAGGAGGTAGGAAGAGAGAGAGGGGAGAGAGAGAAGAAGTGAGTGGGGGAGAGATATATGGAGTTGGAGGGGGAGAAAGATATATGGAGTTGGAGGGGGAGAGAGAGGGAGGAAAGAACTAAGGCATAGGGAGATAGAGGTGGAGAGAGAGACGGAGTAACAAGGGATAGATGGATAGAGAGAGGGAGAGAAGGGAGGAGGGGAGAGATATAATAAGTGGGGATAAAGATAGGGAGAGAAGGGAAAGAGAGAGAGAGGGGGAGGCACAAAGATGGAGGGGGGAGAGAGAGAGAGTGATTGGGTGGAAAAAGGGAGGTGACAGAGAAAGGGAGAGAGAGGACTAAGAGAGAGGAGAGAGAGAGATGAAGTTAGAGGGGGAGAGAGAGGGAAGGAAGAAGAAATACATAGAGGGAGAAAGGTAGAGAGATAAGGAGTGACAAGGGAGCGATGGAGAGAGGAGAGATAAAGGGAAGAAAGAGAGGCAGAGAGGAAGAGGGAGGGAGAGAGAGATAGATATGGAGAGAGAGTGTGTATGTTTTGGGGGTGAGATAGAGAGAGGGAATAAGAAAAAGACACATAGATACAAATATAGATATTATATAGTATTATATAACCAACCTAGATCCATCTTAACCTAGATATACCAAGTGCCAAAAAAGAGGTTTTCACATCGAGAGATTGGATCCCTCTTGGCGCTTGATAGATCCGGGTTAAGATGGATCTAGGCTAGATTAATAAGTTTGTAGTTTTATTTGATAAACTAACACTTTTTTTATGGTTGTGTTTGATTTTTTTTTTCCATATTTGGTGTATTTATCATAATAGTAATAATCTAATTTTAATTTAATTTTAAGCTTACCTTTTTTATGTAATGATTTTGTTGTTAGTTTATAGAGATAAACATATTATACTTTTGGAATTTGAAAAGGAAACACATGCTCTTAACTTGGTTGTATTGAAAACATTTAAGTGTAAGAAAGAAACATGCCCTCTTAACTTGGTTGTATTAAAAACATAAGTGTTCTTGTATACTAGGTGGGTGCAAACAAGAGAGAGTATATGGTAAGTGGATTAAAGAGTTAAAAACAAATGTTAGTTAAGGAGAAAGTTACAAAAATATAACAAATAGGCTAGGGTTAGAATATTACTGTTTTGGGACATCCAAATTTGAATGTACATTTTACGGAGGTGTAGTCTAAGCCCTTGGGTGTAGAGCACATATTATGGGTATCTTGGACTTTTGGTGTGTGTTAGTGGTGTCAACTAGTGGTGGAGTGGCCAACCAATGAGTAGGAAATGTTTTTCATTTAAAAGATTGGCATCAATCAAGTATTCTCCCTCTCTGCCCAACTCTAAGATGAGGAGTGTGCATAATGGACTTATTATTGTAACAAATTGAAAATATTTGATTATCTTTAAGTTCAAGGGCCTGAAGTGGCTGCCCCAACTTACAAATCTTTAAAGGAACTATGTGTTTTTCAATTAAACCCTTGTGGTCAAGTAGCTACAAAAGAGGAAGGCCTTATGGCTATTTTTAAGTGGTTGTAATGACCCTCGTCTTGTGGTAAATATGTAGATATGATGCTAATGGTCATGGTCTTAGTACATTCACATATATAATGTAAATATTTTCCTATCACCTTGCATTGTGTAAATATGATAAATATTTTGTGGTTACCATGATGTACATGTTGAAGTTCCACTTGCTTGATTATGGGAGACACTTCTCAGTTATCCTTGTGTACATGGGGAAGATCATAATTACTTTATGCGATAAAAACACCTAGTAATATTTTCACACTGAACACTATACAATAAACTTAACCCTAATATCTTAGCAAAGAACAAGTAACTAGCTAGACTCTAGAAGGGTTTTTGGATTGACTGTTAGTGCAACTCATTGCAGTTAGGTGTGCCAATGTGTGGTGAGTGTTAGTGAGTGCTAGGGAAACATAAGGGAGCACTAGGTCAAAATGCATGGAAATGAATGAATAAGAGTGTCAATGAGTTCCAAGTGTGGTAAGAGGGGAGTGACATGGTATGGTAAGCAACGCTAAGTCATTCTAGCATGCCAGAGCGACATGCAACCAATATGTGCTAAGTGCCAAGGTGTGCCAAATAGTGCTAGTAAGTGTTAGGGAGCGTTAGGGAAACACAAGTGAGAAATAGGTGAAAATAATGCATGCAAATGAACGATTAAGAGTTTGTGACAGGAAGTGCCAGTGATTTTAGGGTGTGCTAAGGAGGGAGTGACAAGGTACGCTAGGCAATGCTAAGGAATTATAGAGTCTAGGGAAACATGATAAGATGTGCTAGGTGCTAAGGTGTGCCAATGCATGCTAGGGTGAGTTATGGAGTGTCAGGGCAAAACAAGGGAGCACTAGTTTCAAATGCATGGAAATGAATGAGTAAGAGTGAGTGATAGAGATTGCCAGCGAATTCTAGGTGTGCTAAGGAGGGAGTGACAATGTATGCTAGGTAGTTCTAATGAAAGTTAAAGTGCCAGGGTGACATGCCAAGATGTGCCAAGTCTTAGGGTGTGCCAATGTGTGTCAGGGAGTGCCATGAGAACACGAGGGAGAACTAGTTCAAATTGCATGGAAATGAATAGATAAGAGTGTGTGATAGGGAGTGTCAGCATGTTCTAATTGTGTTATGGAGGGAGTGACAAGGGTATATTATAGGAAATGCCAAGGCATGCTAGAGTGTTAGGGCATGTTAGGGAGTGGTAGGGTCTATTAGGGAGTGGAAAATCATGCCAAGGAATGTAGGGGATGACAATGTGTGCCATGTAGTGCCAATCGATTATTATACATGCCAGATGCTATGGCATGTGAAGATGTAAACTATGTTTCTTAGTTGTTTTATGGGCACTATTGGATGTGAGCCTTGACTTGATAACTTGTTAAGTGGTATAAGTTAATATTGGACATGACAAGCCTAAGATGATTTATAGTCCATTAGGAGAACAAGGCATAGTCTAGTTGTAGTAAATGTAACTTGGTAAAGTTGTTGTAGTGGAGGTGGGAAGTGGTTGGGTTCCTAAGTCTAAAAGAAAATAAGGGTAGTTATGAGGGAATGATGATTAAGGAGTGTCATGGCATGCCAAGGAATGAAAAGGCGTGCTGACATATGCCAGTTAGTGTCAATGCATGTCAAGGAGTGTTTGGGAGTGTTAGGGAATCATAAGGGAGAACCAGGTCAAAGTGCATGGAAATTAATGAATAAGAGATTATTCCAAGGAGTGTCAGTGAATTCTAGGTGTCCCATGGACGAAGTGTGTTAGGAGAATTTCATATTAGGACTTGTAGGAGGAAAACCTATGATTTTGATAAGAGGATGGATAAAGTAGTTTGAGATAAAGGGAGAATTTGGTCTAGGCACAACACTATTTTTTCGATGACTTGGTTGGGTTCCCAAGTCACAAAAAATGTAAGTTTATCTATGAGGGCATGAAAACTAGGGAGTGCCAAGGTGTGCAGGGGATTTCAGGAAGTTCTAACACATGTTATAAAGTTCCAAGGAATGTTAGGCATGTAAAGACATGCCAAGTGCTAAGGCATGCCAATGTGTGCTAGGTTCTAGGATGTGGCACCAACACATGCTAGGGATTGCCAAGGAAAAACAAGGGAGGACACGTTTCAATTACATGTAAATGAATGAATGTGCATGTGTGATAGGGAGTGTTAACAAGTTATAGGTGTTCTAAGGAGGGAGTGAAAACATATGATAAGAAATACCAATAGACGATAGAGTGCTAGGAAATCCTACTAAGATGTGATAAGTGCCATGGTGTGCCAATGTGTGCCAAGGAGTGTTAGGGAGTGTTAGGGAAACACAAGCGAGCACTAGGTCATAATGCATGGAAATGAAGGAATAAGAGAGTGTGGCATGGAGTGTTAGTGAGTTCCAATTATGTTAAGGAGGAGTTACAAGGCATTCTTGGCAATGCTAAGGAATGCTAGAGTTCTAGGGTGACATGCGGCCAAGATGTGCCAATGCGTGTAAGGAACTGTTAGCTAGGAGTGCGAGGGAAACACAAGGGAGAAATATGTCAAAATGAATATAAATGAACAAATAAGAGTTTCTAATTAGAAGATTCAGTGAGTTCTAGGTGTGCTAAGGAAAAATTGACAATGTATGCTAGGTAGTGTTAAGGCATGCTAGAGGCTAGGGCGACATGCCAAGATGTCATAGGTGCTAGGGTGTAACAACACGTGTCAAGGAGTGATAAGGAGTGTTAGGGAAACACTAGGGAGAACTAGGTAAAAATGCATGTAAATGAATGAATAAGAGTTTGTGACCAAGACTGTCAGTGATGTCTAGGTGTGCTAAGGAAAGAGTGACAAGGTATACTATGTAGTGCCAAGGAATGATAGAGCGTTAAGGTGGTAGGCCAAGATGTTTCAGGTGCTAGGGTGAGCTAAGGAGTGTTAGGGGGTGTCAAGGAAACATAAGGAAGCACTAGTTCAAAATGCATGGAAATTAACAAATAAGAGTGTGTGAGAGGGAGTTCCAATGAGTTCTAGGTGTGTTAAGGAGGGAGTGACAAGGTTATATGATAAGAAATGCCAAGGTATGTTAAACTACGAAGGCATGTCAGGAAGTGCCATGGTGTGTTAGGGAGTGTCAAAGCATGCCAAGTAATATAGGGGATGTTAACGCATGCCACATAGTGCCAAGGAATTCTAAGACATATCAGGTGCTATGGCATGTCAATATGTAAATTGTGTTGCTTAATTGTTTTAGACCAAGGTTGGATGTGATGAGCCTTGTCTTGGTAACTTGTTAAGTGGGATGAGTGAGATTGTACATGAGTACCCTAAGATGAGTTACAAGTAGTTCTTAGGTGAACAAGGCATATGTTGAATTTCCATGACACATGAGAATTTGATTTTGGCCTTAGAATTTTTTATGTGAACACACTCAAGTGCCACAACACATCTACTATGCAGAACGAAATATGCCATGAAAGAAAACCTAATGGATCAAATGCACATAGTTTAGGGTTTGCACATCTTCATATGTTAATGATTATTATTTTGATATACAATAGCCATTTATATGTCTGGTGTAAGATTCCTCTGGAGATTTCTATCCAACAACAACATCTTTGTGGTAAAAGGTGTACTGTCAGAGGTTTCTCCATCAAAAATAACAACCAAAAGGGACCTTACTGTGCACACAGATGAAGAATTAAGAATATTGTTATCTACGAGTGCTGATGTGGAGGTATGGGACAAAATTACATAGGCAACAAACCATTTTGTTCAACCAATCAAGATCTAAAAAGGAAAATGTGTGATTATATATACATGTGTGATATTATTTGGAGAAATGCAAAACTAACCCACAAATTTGTTGACATTTTGCTAGAGATGACCTATAATTGTTCCTAAATTTAATAAACATGTAAAATAGGACTGACTTTTCAATACAAAATATAAATTGATAGGAACATGGCCAGATTGTGAAAGTGTAAAAATTGGTATGGTTTAAAGGGACCGATCCCTTCGGAAGGTCTTAAATGTGGTAATGAAGGTTGAGCCTCATTTTAGAACCCCTTTGGGCATCCATCTTATGAATTGGTGTAGGATGCAACACTTTAGAATATTTTTTGTAGTAGTGATGTCAACACTTGTATAGTGACATGGGGTTGGAGTTGGCATGTCAAAGCTCATTGGTCTACTTTGGAACTTGTCTAGGGTGATGCCTTAGATGATTTGGAGTACGAGGGCATGATTTGATATTTAGTTTGCATTGAAGAAGCTTTGGAGGCTAGTTACTACAGAAAAACCCCTTGTTCTAAACAAGGAAGCACATGCCACTGAAGAAAGTAATAGTAAGTACACATATTTGAAACTCAAATCACATCACTATTTATTACTCTTTGAAACAAGAAATAACTAAAAATTTCAAACACTACTATTCACTTTTCCTTTAGTCTAGAAGGTACAATGAATCTAGAAACATGTACAACAATGTCTCAACTTTCTTAACTCCTAATCCTAATGCACCTTCCTTACATGCATAGATAAGACAATTAAAGTTTGCCACTAGTGAATATGATATGAGATATGCAAACATGCTTCCTTATCTAAGGCTGAGAATTAATAACTATTGAAGTGCTCCTTTTAACTGTTCATGCAAAAAATAAATAAATCAAAGAGTTTCGCTACTCCAGGTGCCAGAAACGAATCCACTGCTTTAGGTAAGTGCTTTACCTAGAACAAGATATTAAGGACTCAGAAACTTTGTTGCTTCCTTCAAGAGAGGTGTATGCCAAACAGAACTAAGCTATCATGCACTATCCTCCAAATTCATTCACCTTTAACATAAATCTTGTGCTGAGAAAAAGACAAGAGACCAATATCCAACAGAATTCACTGACCAGCTAGAGACCCTTGTGCTCAAACAGTGAGATAATAAGGGAATGTCAACTAGGGTGGAATATTTCACCACCAAAATTGACAAGAGATAGAAGAGGTAAAAAACTATCAGACATAATGCTCAAGAACAAATGAATTAATCCACACTTGGTGATCTAAAATGAATTCAATCCTTCTTTATTTATAGATTTTGCAAAGGGGTTTCATATTCTTAAGTGATTGAGTAAACCTTACTCCAAACCCCAAATTTGGGTTTTTTAAGTCTAGTTTCCCCAAAAATTGCCCAACAATGGGTATTTTGGGGTTTTTTCCACTTTATGGAGGACTATAGTCTACGAGGATGGACAGGATATTATGTCCCATTTGTACTCAATTTATGGAGGATGTTACATGGCACCTAATAAAAGAAACAAGGCTTTAGTTTAGGAGGTAATAACTAAATGCTTATTTCTTTCCACATAGGACATATATCTTGCAAAAATGATCACAGTACAAATACTATAAAAGGCCTAAATCTTACTAGCATTGTCATAGTCCAAGAATAAAAACCCTTTCAAGTGAAATAAGGTTAGTACCACATACTATAAGCACAAATGACAAATTCAAAAACAATATACTTATTCAATTAAAGAATGACGAATCATATTAGTACACTTTAAATTTAATAGCTCTTGAGTTGCAGTGTCAATCAAAGTTTCTCAGGTTGGATCATAGTTAAGTACTCAATGTTGTTTTGGGTCCAATTTGGGGAAAGGAGGATCTCTTGGTGACAATGGGATGATCAGGCTTTTAAGAAGGGAGATCTATTATACTTTTCAACATAAAAGCCATTCATTCTAGTGGAGGAGATATAGAGAAGCCTTTAATAAGGACCTTTCCAAGATAAATTTGGAGGAAAATACATTTTCAAAGCTTAAACATAGTTCTAGATTCAAACAAGAGTAGTCATTTTTCAAAACAATTATTAATTCCCAAGAAATTGGATCCAAGCTGACATGTTGACCATTTATTCTTCTACTGGACAAGGAAGCATTTATGAAAATTCCTTGGCCTTTTGATCCAATATTTGATGTAAATCTCTTGATTAGAAATGTGATAAGAGATGTAGTTTATATTAAGGAAAAGGGAAAAGTAGAGGGCTAGTTAATAATTATCTCTAAAAAACTCTCAATAGAATCCTAACATATTTGAAAAGGAAAAGAATAACTCCATTGTTATTTTTTTTCTTTAGAAACTTTTCTAATTTCCATGATTGAAGCATGTATTCATGCCTTGAAAGAAGCTCACAAATGCTTTTGATATTGGTTGAAGCAAAGAAAATGTGAAAAGTTACACTCACATAGAGGTACAGAAAAAAGTATGTGGAGCTTGTTGTCCTAGACTCGAAACAAAGAATGGACAAAAGGTGAAAAAACCAAGTCAAAAGGTCTGTGTAGCTTTTGTCATGTAGAGGTAGGTGTTAACTCCACACTCTATAGCGAAGGCTTTGCGGCGCAAGTCACACAAAGGTTTGCATGCAGAACTTTGGATTAAAAGGAGTGGAGCTTGATGCTACATGTCCACTATTACCCCACTTTCTATCTAAGTTACAAGAGATAAAAATAATGAGATACAAGAGATACAGAGTAGATACTATTGTTATTCAAATTCAATAAAAAATATTACTATGTCTTCCTCGACATAAAAGAAACATCTTCCATAAAATATTTTCTTTGTGAACCTGATTTAAAATGAATCTCTTCTGTTGACGTGCCCAGCTGCAAATAGAAATGATGTTGATGGTCCAATTTCAATTTAGAAAATTACAATTAGTTTCAATTGTAAGATCTCCTATTTTCAGTTCAGATTTTAGTTACAAGCA
Organism: Pinus taeda; assembly: GCA_000404065.3. NCBI lineage: Eukaryota > Viridiplantae > Streptophyta > Pinopsida > Pinales > Pinaceae > Pinus > Pinus taeda. The sequence continues at coordinate 88,304 of APFE031162610.1, read as the reverse complement.
GTCAAACAAGTCTCGTTGATCAATCGTGATTAATCACGAGTTGGAATTTGCTCGCTCTCTAAATGATCCAATCTAAATATTTACGAGTCTAACTCACATTGACAAATTTTAACTCATGGTCAATGAAAATTTGACTTGAGACTTTCCAATTAAAGCAGATTCCTGTGATTGATTCCAATTTATTTGATTTTCAGCCTTGACTCGATGAGCACAAGTTTTTCAAGTTTAGGCATGCCGCATTGCTAAAAACTAAATGCCAGTCGTTCGAAAATTTATTTCCCATTTCTCAGGCTCAAAAATCATACGTCGAGACCTTCAGTAATCAATCACTACTCACTATTGCACAGTCCAGACCCAATATCGGGGAACCGCCAAGGTGAGCCTAAGTCCAAAATCCATATAGGGTAGTTGCCAATGTGTGCTCTATCCATACTTCATATCGACCCTCAGGCAGTCACGTGTCACCTTCAACGTGTGTTACCTTTAGGCTTAGCTACTTCACTATTCAACAATCAAGGTACATTGGCACTTGGCTTAAATAATAGGTATATTACTATATTGAAGTTTCAATGTTGTTTTCAATCGCAAGTTTCAAGTTTCATTGTTCAACAATTGAATGTTCGACGTATTCCTTTGGTTATGAATTTTCAACCCTATAAATGGGGCTTAAATAGATTTAAAAAATGCACTAAGAAATGGTTTCATACCGACCATCCACCAAGTCATCAAGCATTCCTTCCTTGGTCGGTGTCTTTCCGACTTCAAAGGCTTTAACCATGCATTCACAACTTTGGGTATTTTTGTTCTTCCAGAATCTGTTATTGATGTATTGGTTCAGTTGTCTTATGCTAAACGAACTTGCAGATTCAAGATTACAACGCAATATATGTTGATAATATTTCCTTTAGGTAGCATTTCCTCATATATACCTAATTGTGTTTCAACGCCATAATGATATATAAGGTCAAAATGTGCTTGTGTTGCTGGACAGACTCCTCTCTGATCCTTAACAAAACCTCATATCCTTTAAAACCAACCCTATTTTTTGCGAAGTTATATATGGCATTTTTAATTTTAATTTTTTATTGTATTTTACAGGAGCCAAATTAAATAGAAGGCACAACTCCAAATCTAAACAAAAGCCACAATTTAAACACAAGTCAAGAACAACAATAATGCCGAGGGAGAAGGACTTTTCTTGGGCTTATTGTGACAATATTCTTGGAGACCCTAAGCTCCTTTGTAAATTTTGCAAAGTGAAATGTAGTGGAGGAATTTAGATTCAAGTACCACCTTGCACAAATACTCAGCCACGATATAGATCTATACAAAAACGTTGATGAAAATTTCAAACAACAAGCAACCTTGGCCATTGATATGTTGAGTTAGCATAATGCAAAGAAAGAAAAGAAAAAAAGAGAAATAGGAACTCCTGGGGTTGACAATTTTTCTTCCACTACCCCATTGTCATCTCCCTTTGTTGAATCCTCAAAGTAGTTCCCAATTTTCCCACACATGCCTCCAAGTCCAAGTCAAACTCAAGGCCAAATGAATCCTCCTGCATTGAACATTGGAGGTGGAAACATAAACACCTTTTTTTCTCCCCGCGCAAAACTCGGTTCCTAACCTACCTTGGATACCACTAGTTGGAAAGAAAATATCTATAGTCAGGCAAGGAAGGTCATTGCTAACTTTTGGTACTATTTTGAAATACGTTTCCAATGTGTCATAAGTCCTTATTGGCAAGCTATGATAGATGCGGTTGCTATTGCAGGTCTAGGGTTCAAAGCTCTTTCATTAGAGAGAATTCAGACAAATTTTCTATTAGAAAGTGTTGAAGATGCCATGCTTGTGCTATTTGAGTTTGGGTAGAAACAGAGTGCACGATCATGAGTGATGGATGGACAGATCAGAGGAATAGAACTTTAATAAATCTCCTTGTATCTTGTCCACTAGGTACAATGTTTCTCAAATCAGTGGATGCCTCTGACAAGGTTAAGGCTGCACAACTTATTTGTGAAATGATGGAGGAAGTCGTTCAAGAAGCGGGAGAAGAACATGTCGTACAAATTGTCACTGACAATGAAGCTAATTATATGGTTGTTGGTAGACTTTTTGAGATTAGGCACCCCACTCTTTTTTGGACCTATTGTGTTTCCCATTGTATAGATTTAATAACTAAGGACATTGATAATATTCATTGGATACATGAGGTTGTGGAGGAGGAAAAATCCATAACCAAATACCTATGCAACCACATTATTGTCTTGAACACCATGAGAAAATACACTAGAGGTAAAGAAATTGTTCGACCTGTAGTGACTAGATTTGCAACAAATTTCATATCTTTGCAATTTGTGGTTGAGTAAAAGATAAATCGGAAGAGAATGTCCTTGGGACCTAAGTGGATGACATCTAAACATTACAAGACCCTTGAAGGCATTGAATTTGTTGAACTTGTGTTTAATGATGGTTTCTAGAAAGATACCGAAGAGATTATTGCTGTGATGGAGTCCCTCGTTAGAGTTCTTAGGTACTTCATGTATTTTAACTTTTTCATGTTTTAAATTTCATTTCAAGCTTCTTTTTATTTTCAATGTTTCATATTAATTTAAATTTGAAAGCTTGAACTTTCATGATGGTTGATGGTGACAACCCCGCTATGGGTTACATTTACGAGGCGATGGATCTCACAAAGGATGTCATCAAAAGAAGATATGGGGATGAGAAGGCAAATTATATGCCTCTTTGGGACATTATTGATGCACATTAGGATAGGAAATTGCATTCCCCATTACATGCTGCTAGGTACTTCTTAAACCCATAGTAATTTTATGATAAGAGCAAATTTAATGAGGATGAGGAGGTTCACAGAGGACGTATGACATTCATGGAAAGGTGCTTCCTTGATCTAGAATTTCAAAGACGTGTCTTTTCCCAACTATAGGATTATAGTGCACCACCTAAATTATTTTCCTATACCAGTGTTATACGAGAAAGGTCTAAGGTGTTGCTAGGTCCCCTTTGAGGCTTGAAGGCTTTATCAGTTCATTAAATTTGTTTAAACTTTATTTTGTATGTTAAATGTTTTATTAAATTTTGTTGTCTTTTTAAGTTTTTACTATTTAGTATTTAGTATGTCTACTCATGAACCCTTGCCACTTGCTACGTCTTTGGTGGAAAAGCTTTTGTAGTGATACACTAGATTTGAAGAGATTTGCCATTTGAATCTTAAACCAAGCATGCAGTGCTTCAGGTTGTGAGTGCAACTGGAGCATGTTTGAGAAAATACATTCTAAGATGTGCAACCGATTGACACAAAAGTGCTTAAATGACCTTGTATTTTCCAATTACAATCTACAACTTCGCAACAAGAAAATACTAGGTGAGAGCTTGAATTTGAAGGTTTCATAATCTGATTTGGAATTTAAAGTTTAAACTTTAAAGTTCAAAGTCAAACTTAAATTCACATTTCAATGTCTCATGATAATGATAGGTTTGGATCATTCACTAATAGACCTTGAAGAGATATATTTGCAAACTACAAATGCAGTAGATTGGGTCCAATTAGAGGAGGCTCGCAGCTCCTCTTTTAAGCCTACATGACTTGAGGAACTTTGAGAGTCAAGCAAGTGGAGGAGTGGGAGGAGTCACTTCTAGTTCTCACTCTTAAGAGTCTTAGACTCTTAATTATTGATTTTTCTAATTAGTATGCAGTTGTTTGTAAACTTTTAGAAGCAGTTGCTTCTAGTTCTATGCAGTCACTAGTTAGGAGTCGTGACTCAGTACTTTGGATCATGTTTGGACTCTTAACATATATCAGATTCTTATTCATTCATGATATTTTAGACATCTATTGATATTATGAATTGTTTGGACATGGCTTTACTAAATATCAATGAAAAATGTTTTTTTTTTTTTTAATTCAATATATGTGTATATTTTTATTTTTTGAATTCACTGATTTTTTCTTGATTTTTTCTGATTTTCCCCCAACCTGATTAAAACTCTTAGCTCTTTTGCCTCACTGATTTATTGTCTATTCCAAGTCTGGTAACATTGGTTACAAGTTTCATTCTTCACTTATGAGTGCTAAGGTGTGCTAGAGAGTGCCAATGCATGCTGAGGAGTGTTAGGGAGTACTAGGACAACACAAGGGAGCACTAGGTCAAAATGCTTGGAAGTGAATGAATATGAGGGTGTGTTGGGAGTGTCAACCAGTGCTAGTTGTCATGCCAAGGAGGGAGTGACAAGGTATGCTAAGAATGGGTAAGGCATGCAAAGGAATATCAAGGAATGTCAAGAAGTGCTAGAGTGTGCTAGGTAGTTCCAGGGTGTGATAACATGTGCCAAATAGTGCCAATTCCAGGTGTTAAGACATGCTAAGATGTGCAGGGTGCCAGAGTATGCCAATATGCATCAAGGAGAGTTTCAAGGCAACAAAAGGAATAACCAAGCTAAAATGAAAGGAAATGAACACATAAGAGGGTTAATAAGTCGGGACTTTATCTTTTTCAAAAGGAGCATGCTAGGCACACTAATAATATGTTCTAATACATGCCAAGTGCCAATGTGTGCCAAGTGCTAATTTTTGTCAATGCAATGTTATGCCAAGGAGTTTGAGGGCATGCTAGGGACTACAGGGAATGCCAACACATGATAGAGGAGTGCTATGCTATGCTATGGTATGCCAACATATGCTTTAGCGTCCTACTCATGGCAAGATGTTCTAGGTACAAAGATGTTCAAGGTACAATGATGTTCCAAGACATGCGAGGTGCCAAGGAATGTTAGTGTATTGTTCCAAAGCATGTTAAGGTGTGACATAAGTGTTGAGGAGTGTTATGTCTATCTCATTAATAGAATTGACAGAGCTTGATTATGTATTAAATAATATAATTCCTACACACACTAGTGGAACTTTATTTAAAGGAAATTTGCTAGATAATAATCCTAATAGCGATGAATCATGTGTTGACTCATAGGAAGACTATATTCTTATGGCTTGAGGGAAATGATACACATTAATTACTTCTTAACAAATTGACTAACTATTATAACCACTATGACCTTGGACACATAATGAAAAAGACTCCACAACAATGGTCTTAAATTATTATATTTTGACAAAAAATATAGTAACAAGTACATAGCATCATTTAAAACTCATTGGAATGATCAATGATGACGAACATTTTTTTACCGTCACCAAAAGTAACCAAAAAGAGAATTGGTGAGGGTCAATAAAAGATTGTCACTCAAAGTGTCACCAAAGAGAGAGAATTAGTGATGGGCCTTTAACAACCCTCACCAAAAGTGTCACCAAAGAGAGAATTAGTAATGGGAAATTAATGACCCTCACCAAAATTGTCATTGAAAATGGCTTTGGTGACAAACCTTAAAGGACCATCACTATATACACTTACAACAATGATTTTTTAAAGACTGTCACCATATGCGACATTGGTGATGGACCTTAAAGGTTCGTCACAGGCATGAACGTCATCAAAAACTCATTGGAATGATAAATGATGACGGACATTTATTGACCGTCACCAAAAGTAACCAAAAATATCATTGGTGATGGTTAATAAAAGATCGTCACTAGAAGTGTCAACAAAGAGAGAATTAGTGATGGGCCTTTAACGGCCCTCACTAAAAGTGTCACCAAAGAGAGAATCAGTGACGGGCTTTTAACGTCCCTCACCAAAAGTGTAATTGAAAATGGCTTTGGTGACAAACCGTAAAGGACCATCACTATATACTCTTACAACAACGTTTTTTAAAGACTGTAACCATATGAAACATTGGTGACGGACCTTAAAGGTCTATCACAAGCATGACCCTCACCAATGACCTTTTTTCTTGTAGTGTTGGTTGGTTTATTCTTCATCATTCAAGTTAAAAATTATGTTTTCAAGAAAAAAAAATTGTATATAAGATCGTTGTGTCTAAATTAACTTAAAATCATTTGATGGGCCTACTAAATTTGAGCTTGAACTGTAATTGATAGGAATTTTGCACAATTATCTTAAATGAATATAGTAGGAAGACTTGAAATTTGAAATGGGTGTGTTAATTACTACAAAGTTTTTCATTTAAACTATATTTCCTAATTATTTTTCAAAGTTAAATATTAGAAATTTCATTATTTAATGCTAATCTAATAATGCCCAATAGGAAAATTTATTGTTATAGTCTTACCTTGGTAAGAATCAATAAATTAATATACGAATTGGAGAAATTAACTTTTGACCAAAGCACAAGGACTTGCATAAATTTTGGTGGCAGTAACCACTAATATGTCTGGACCGTTACATTTTTATTCCTAATAAATGTTTTGAGGTACACATAAATAATGGTGGGTGGTAACTCATGTTAAGTATATTTCTTTACATTTTACTCTTATCCATTTGTATGCAAAGATTTTCTTCATGTTATTTACAAGTATAAGTTATTTTCAAAGATTTTGGTTTTGGGTGGTTTTCTTTCACAACTTAAAAATAAAAATTCACTACACAAATATCTAAAAATCATGTAATGAATATTGCAACTGTATCCAGAAATTATGGAAAAAGAATATGTGAGCCAATTATGCAGAATCATTGTATTGTGTAAAGGATGTAATAAGATCTCCAGGTTATACTTTAGTCAAATGTTTGCATAATTTTTGTTTTAGAGTATTGAAAAATAAATATGTATTCTTCATAAGTTAAACATTATAACTTGCATTAGTCATGCTAGATTAATAGTGGTCAAAGACCAAATTGATTACTATAGTCCTTACCAAGAAAAATATAATAATAAAATTAATATATATATATATATAATAATATATATATATATATATTAGCAATAGAACGAAGTTTATTCAAAATTTATTAAAGTCTTAGCAATAAATAAATAATAAAAATTAAAATTTTAATATCTTGAAAATTGGTTTTTTTAACCACATTTATAATTTTGTTTTCTAAGTTTGGGAGGACTACATCTTCATCATGTCTAATATATCACCCCGATCGAGGCGGGTGTTAGGCCCCTATAATATTAGTGATTCGCAATTACTATTGTCGTTGTATCCCTTATTGTTATTGTTGTGCCCCATAGAATTCCATTATTGTTATTTTTGTGCCTTTATATTATTATTGTTAGGTCGACTTTGGTTATATTGTGACCCCTTAGACTCCGATACATAGAAAGAAGGTTTTGTCATTTGAATCATCCAAGTATTGTTCATTTATGTAATATAAAGGAGTTTTCCCCCTCGAAGAGGCTGAATTGTAATGTGTTTATCGCTCTTTTCTATCTTATTGTGAGCTGGTTTCATAACATTTGGTATCAGAGCTTTGGATTCTAGGGTTTCACTACTCCAAATAGGTCATCGTGGAATTTTCGCTATAAATTTTTCGCTACAAAGTTTTAGAATATAAAAAAAAAAAACCATTTGAGAAGGAATCGGTTTGAACCTCGGGCCCGGATTTTAGATCTTTTCTCGCTATATTTTCGGACATATAATCTGAGGAATTTAGGGTTTTTGCAAACCCCCGAATTACATTCCAAACATGTGACAATGGGAAAATCGTCATAACTTCCACTCTGAGCATCATATTTCATTTTCGTCAGAAGTTACAGAAAGAGGATGGACTATAGTTTTTTGGGTATCATTTTCAGAACCTAATGTTGAAACAGTGACCCGCGACACATCGTACAAGTTCGCTCTACTGAACTAGCCTATACTCAAGTCATCGTGGGAGATTTGGAATAACTCTTTATTGGAGAATCCAATCTTGTTCAAACTTGCAGGGTTAGAAAGATTAATCAGAGGGTCGCCGCAGGAAGAAATTTCAGCTCTTGGAGATCCAAAATTACAGAGATACATCAAATTCAATATCAAGCTCCTACAAAGTGAAAAAAGGTGTGTAGTTTTTTTTAAATTTTTGCATAAGCTTAGTTTGAAAAATTAGTTTGAAGGAATTCAAAGGGAATAGTGAATCATTATTATCGATAATTGATGCCCCGAAGAAAGAAAATGGAAACATCTAGTAAGTAATCTGAAAGCTCTAGCATGACTCATGAAGAAGAGGAAGAAATGAAAAATGATATATCAAAATTACGAGACCAAGTGAAACAAATTTCACTCGCACAAAAAGTAACAGAAGCTAAGATGGATGGTTTAAAGAAAGACGTAGAAGCTAAGATGTATGGTGTGGAAGATAAGATGGATGGTTTAAAGAAAGATGTACAAGCTAAGATGAATGACGTGGAAGCTAAGATGGATGGCCTGGAAGCTAAGATGGATGATTTAAAGAAAGGCATGGAAGATTTGAAGATAGATTTGAAGATATATTTGATAAAGTTTCTACAAGAAATGCTTACTAATGGAAAAAAGGTAGTAAAGGAAACTCATGATGAGAACAAAATAAATGTTAATAATGATTTAATAGACTCTAATGTTGGATCAAAGAACCACCATGTTCCAAAGATCGATATGAGGAATTTTGATGTCAAGGATCTTGGAATATGGATACTACATATGGAGCAATTTTTTGATCTCCATAATGTGCAAAACACACAAAAGGTATGCATTATATTTGGAACCAAATCAGTTTGTATGGTATCGATGGCTTTGCTCTTGTAAACAAATTGTCACTTGGGCTATTTTTACTGATGAAATGATAGCACATTATGAGGATACAAAAATAAACACTTTTTTTATCCAATTGATAAATCTCAAACAAAAAGGTTCAATGATGGAGCACATTGAGCACTTTCAAAAATTGAATATAGGGTAAAAGATATTCTAGAGGAGCATGGGATTGATGTGTTCACAGGAACATTAAAATATAACATCCAACATGAGGTTCACCTTTGGGAACAAGATTCATTGGAGAAGACATTCAGGTTGGCCGGAAAAATGGAAAGCAAAATTATGGCAACAAGGAAGCCTACCACTCACAATCATAAATATGGATGTGTGGCTGCTCCTAGCCATACACAATCTACAAGATTGACACCACAACAATTGGAAGAAAAAAGAGCAAAAGGGCTTTGTTCTAGTTGTGATAGCAAATACACTAAAGGTCATAAGTGTGCTAAGAAGAAATTATTTTACATAGATTTTGAAGAGGAGGAATAAAAGGAACAAGAAACATCAAACGAAGAGGATATACACTAAGAACAAACCCTAGAAAAAGAATAAATGAATCTGACCATATCTTGTAATGCATTGGCTGGAATTACCACTCCTCAAACTATCAAGATAGAAGGGCATATCAAGAAGAAAAAGGTAATAGTGTTGATTGTTTCGAGAAGTACCCATAATTTTATTCATTCTAAGATAGCCAAGGAATTGAATTGCTTCCTATATCTAGTACTAGAGTGTCAAGTGATGGTTGCAAGTGGAGGAACCATAAATTGCTCAGGAAAATGCTATAATATCAAGCTATCCATGGGAGAATATGTATTGAATAGCCCAATTCTTTCCATTCCAATGGGTGGCAATGATGTTGTATTAGGAGTCCAATGGCTACAATCCTTGGGTACAATAGCTTTTAATTTTCAAGAACTTTTCATGAAATTCTCTTTAGAAGGAAAAGAAGTTGAATTAATGGG
>APFE031162610.1:11907-75085 GCA_000404065.3 Pinus taeda | reverse complement strand
TCTATATTTTTGTGAGCTGTTTTCATAACAATGGGGAATTGAACCAATGACTTCACATCAAGGAGTGTCTTAACAGAGCACCCAATCATCGTCTATCTAAGACCTCGTGGACTAAAATTCATTATTTTAGTATATATTTTTTGGATAAATTATTTGAAAAATATATAAGAATATATTAGAGTTCAAACTAACAAGATTTTTTAAAATAATCCATGTTAATTTTAAGAAATTAATTATCTCAATAGGCATGGTCTATTTCATTATGCTAATAGGCATGTGGTTTATTTAAATATGATAATAGGCATAGTTTATTTCAGAATAGCGCTTCCATAATTTCCATTCTTTAAAATATAAAAGAATTACAGATGATATAGATTTAATAATTTGAGAATATTCTTAATCACATACTGATCCAATAGATAAAATTATAGATTTCCAATCCTTTTTTCAATTTCCTACATCCACTCCTATTTTGACTTACAAATGGAAAACAATGTTAACTATTTAACATATTAAGTGTGAACATATTAAAGATGCCTTTAATGTGGCTTATAGAACTTGGGTGGGATTATGAAATTTCCTCCCTCCCATCATTCTCCTCCACATGTGTTTGTAGTTAGCTCACGTAGTGGAATAAAATAAATAAATATGATTTTTTAATAGAGGCAGTTGAAATTTATTGTACATTTCACTTTTGTTTTGTAAGTTTAAGTTGTATTACCTTCAAAAATCATGTAAACCATCTACATCCATCAATCCTTATCATGCCATATGTCAGATGGTAGGTGGCCTCAATTTACCTTGGGAAACCATATGTTTTTAACCACCCACCAATGGAGTAATTAGTAAAACATTTCATAAATATCAATATTTATAACATGACCAAACTATATATGCATGAACTGTAGAAACAAAATATAACGATATTCATGTTGACTCAAATATCTAAAGAGGTATTTGGAACAATATCTTGAGCACTTGATCCGGAGGATCATGTCTAGTTAGTTTACACTGGAGGTGGAGCTCAATATGGGCAAGCCTATCTTCAATTATGTTTATATGGTAATTCTGGTTGCACAGGTATATTTTAACATCGTCCAAACCAACAAATATGTTGTATCTCTCATCTTGCTTATCCATTAAAATCCTACCCAACAGAGTCTTCTTTTTCCAATAAAGAGTCAATGCTTCAAAATAATTATTCCTTCATCCCCGGGTATACCCCGGGTCAGGAATCCAAGTGGTTACATCTTTCATGATCTCATAATATGAGAAGACCTTTCCTTTGTTTATAACGCAAGACTCCAAGTTCTGGATTTCATTCTTGGTATCCATAGTAGTCGTCATTAGTTTCCTAAGATAATTTTCAATAGCTTCCTAAGCTTCTTGTTGGGATTTACTGCAACCTTAAGCACCACAAACCTCTCCCCCATGCCTACTATGCATTCTCTGACATTCGATACTCAACCAATTATAGTCAAACCCAAAAATAAGTGTTCTGGACTATAACCCTCAAATGGAGAGTAATTATGAGACCCATGATGTTACATACCATTAATTGTAGACCCTATAAGAGGAATCAGAATTAGATTAAGGTGATGGCATAAACTATTCTAGAAGATGCTATACCCCTTTGTCATGAGTCTCTCTGTAAATCCGTGTATCAATTACCACCCAGATTAGAAGAAAACAATAGGGTCACACCCACCTATACCTCTAACATTCATAAAACAAAAAAAACATGTAAATTAATGCAACAACATAGAGGGAATGCTATCTAGAATGATTGATAATTGCCTAGGGTGACACAACCAGGAGGATACACAATTATTTTCAATGCATGCACTGCATCACAGTTATTTCTCCAATAAAAATTTAAATTTTCTTTCAAATGACATTGGCTAAGCTAGATGATAATTTTTCCAAGAAAATACCATACATAACTTATAGAGAAACTTTAAGGTTAAGGATTACCCACAATGGTGAGGAAGCTTCCTTACTTCATGTTCCAGGGAAGATGACTCACATTGTTTCAAATTTTCCATGACCAAGATTACATACTTGGCCTTACCAGGATATCCTCCTCATTCCCCTTTCTCTGCATCTCCTATCCACTTCTCCAACAACATCCTCCAGTCATCTCGCCTTGAAATTTTTAAACAAGTGACCTCGATATTCCTTGCAATGGTTACCCTCTAAACAATCTAGTTCCTCTATAAATTTATTTCCTTCACTCTCTCTTGGGGCAGAGTAGTAATTCTCTATTGTCTTGGATAACTACACAAACCCTTATCTCACTCGCTCAACACATTCCATTTGCATTACATTATATAGGGTGTTAATTTTGATTACATGGTTATGCATCTGAGAGGGCGACCATGCCACACCTACATTAAATCTCCTTTTATTTCTGTGGTGTCAGGTGTGACCCCCAAACCTCATCCTCTTCTCGAAATTCACCCCCATCGGGGGATTGTGTGTTTCTATTTGGGAAAATATAATAGAGATATTTAAAAAATATATAATTCCTCATTACTTTGTGTAACTAGAATATGAGCTTTGAGATATTTATTCCCTAACATTCACACTCAGAAGGCATTTTCCCAAACATAATTACACCCAAAACAATGATGGATCTAAGGAAACTAGACCTTTGTGCCTCAGGTTCTACTATCATCATATTTCCCATACCCATTTCATTAGGAGCTTTTGGGTTCAATAATTTATACAAGGTTTTGTATCTATGTTGAAAAAATATTATATTATTGAGTCTCATTAATTAATATTAAACTTTGAGCAGGAAAGGAGTGCAACCATACAAGAAGTAATCCAATCTTTTGATGTGGATAATTTGAAAAGAGTGAAACCATACAAGAAGTAATCCAATATTTTGATATGGTTAATTTGAAAAGAGTGAAACCATATAAGAAGTAATCCAATATTTTGATGTGGAGAATTTGGAACAACCTCGTTTGATATCAGGTAGAGAACGTGAAAGAAAAAAAGGGGATGGGCACTTCTTATCTAAGTATAAAGGAAAACATTAAAAGATAATTATTATCACTTAAATGTCTAGTTGAAGACAGATGTAATAATCGAGAGATAAATTGGCCCTATCACAATGAACCTTAAATCCTCTCTCAATAGTGTTAAATTAGTTTGGAGGCATGAACATATAATTTAGCTAGACACTAAGAGAAACATGGTGTCTTTGAGTAGATTATGATTTCCATTTATATTGTAATTATAATCATTATAGTGATTTTGACTATGAAAGTGTGCAATTATGGAACATTTGGATGAAATATATTTTGAACTTATTTTTTCTTTTAAAGTGATATTTGTCTCTTTTATGGAAATGGTTATTACTTTCTGTAGGATTTCAAAAGGTTGTTATTTTCCATAGGATTTCAAAATTTTAATTTTATTTCAAAAAGATTAAGTGATTGTCCTAGTTGTTGGAGAATGTAACTAAGTTCAGCCTTCATAATTTGTACCATTATGTATTTTATGTAAAAAGTAAAAGAAAAGAAAAAGAAAAATTATTATTATTATTATTCTAGACAAACATGTTTTTGATGCTTCTAGGTTTTTGAGTCAAAGAGTCAAAGTTCTATTTGGACACATTGTAAAAGAAAAAGATTTTTTTTTTCAAATATCTTATTTTGGGTCAAAACCCCCTCTAGACACGAAGTTGGCCTACTTATCAAGTCGACCCTAACCCAATGAACATGTCTTTTCACACACTTATGAACAATATAAATAGAGGAAAGATGGAGTTCATTTGGATACACAAATGTAATACATTATGGCCTGAAATATCACAAAGAGGGAAGAAAAGAAGTAGATGTTAGAAGTTTGAAAGAGATAATTTCCTCTTGAGTTAGAATTTGTGGAAGTTTTGTCTTGGTACAACTCTTATTGTTGGTTTCATGGTGATGTATCTAGAAAGAAGAAGGCTTGACTTGGCATCTAGGGGTGGAAGGTTTTTATGGGTATGGGTCTTGGATATCTCATTTGGTCTAATTCTATAAGAAGATAATTTTTCTGGGTTTTCTCCTTGGAGGGGTTTTTCCCTAATTGGAGTCTATATCTCTTGTTCTCTATTTTCTTGTGATCTTCATGTTTATGTTCCGATAATTGTTTGATGAAAAAGAACATAATCAAATAAATAATAAGCAAACAAATCTCACAAATTGTTATCAAGAAAAGGAAAATCTAATTTAATCATAAAGCCTTCCCATTTTCCAACACTAAGTTTAATGAAATATTTTTTTCCACACAAAATCTCTAGAGTTCAATTTTTTATTAAACCCTAATTTTTTGCTTTTCTATTAATAATTCTTCAAAAATTCTAAATATTTTTTGTATGATTCATTCATTGGATTTCTGTCTGTCCAATTCATCTGCTCTTAGATCTTTCAAGATATGAGTGAATTCAAGCTCAGTATGTCGACCAATTTGCTAAATTGTCAGGTTTTGTGAGCGTCAGATGAGTTAGCTTTTTTTGTTTCTCTCCATCAACGATTTTTTTTAAAATAAGACACATAATCCAAAAAGCAACCAAAAACCACAGTTTATGCTTCCTTCTCCACACGTTCTTATTAATGGAGCTCATGACAAGGTCTCGAAACCCTGATTTGAGCTCTTATAATTTTGTTATGATTTAATAGATGGAAAAACTTAAACCTATGACTAAGTGCTTATGTAAAATTAGGTGGTAAAAGATAATGTAGTGCCCATCAGAGTGTAATGAATAGTTGTTATTCCTTTGATTCAACTATCTGGTTTTTAAAGAAATGAGGGTGTTAGTTCGAATGAAGAATAAAATTGGTACTCCACTTGTAATATAACCACTAGTAGATTATATGTATTTATTTGGATTAGATTCTCAATAATTTCAATCATTGAGGAGGTGATTCTTTTGATTGAGAATAAAGAACCTTGCATAGTAATTCATTGTTAATAATAATGATTATGTCAAAATTGTGGAAACCCACAACTTATCACTCATTTTTTCACATCGATTATCATAGTCCATGCTAATTCCACCCTTAAGGAGACAATTACCTGTAATATGAAAAGAGAATGGTAACAATTAATACAAATATCAATCTTGATCACTGTAAATTTATGAATGAAACCTAGTTGATTAATACCTAACAAAAAATTAAGACCGGTCATTCGATACTTCTTCAGTTTTGAAAATTATCAATGATTTGTTAGCTTTGGGGATATGTACCAATTAATGAAAATAAATGGTTATACGAGCAGTCAATAATACCCAAATTATCATCCACATCTCTTCCATGAGTAATTACTATGATTACATTTTATACAATTCTCATATTTTTTACAATTAAACACCTTAACCAATAGGTCAATGTTATCAAATAAATCACCTGAATCATTAATTAATTAATTATATAAATCATAGTAATATTAATTTTTTTAATTTAGTACCAGTCCATGTTATATGGAATTTTGCATCTACAGATAAACACAACTTCCCTAAGTGGTAGCTACACTTAGAACAACAGAATTAAATAGTTTAACCTTTTCCTATAGAATATAAATAAGACAAGGGACCTATTTGTTATCTTTCGCTTCCCTTTGTCTCCTTTGAGTAGCTCCCATCGCTCCTTCTCAAACTGAATCGCTCGATCAGTACTTGCAATCATAAACAGAGGACAAAAACCAATCAAAGAAAGAAATCTATCTACTATAAGTAAATGAAATCGAAATTATTTACACATATAATCATCATACATAAAGACAAGAATATTGGAAAAGGTGTAAAAAAATTTATTAAGTAGAAGGAAGTCTGATTCCATGTTACTCATCCAGCTTGAGTTCCATCCTTCATCACACCAAAAACACAACACTCTGGCAGCATAAAAATACCTTTTTATGATCTCAAGCCTCAAACCAACAGTATCTCCTTACAATTCTTCAAAGTCCAGCCCCTAATCACTATGATGATTGCTCAATTTATAGGGAAATGGAGGTGGTTTTTTCGTAAACTGGGCATTGAATGGCTTTCCAATTTGGGAGTTAGTTTCCATGGAGAAAGGGATAAGAGGATAAGAGGTTATTGGATTCAATCCCTATCCGATTTCAAGCTCATAGGAGAGGATAAGAGGTGGGAATCTTCTAGAATGGTCTAGAATCTAGGAATATTCCTAGAACTCTATGAAGATTTCGCTCAATCTTGCTCAGCGCAGGTCAAAGTGGGCCTAGGTGCTCTGCAGAGAAGGCCTGAATGGGCTGAAGTGCTCTACAGCATAGTTACCCCTGACCAAGGTTGCGCTGGTCCCTCAAGGAATCATTTCAGGATGTCTTCAGGCCAAGAAACTCTAAGGAATGATGACATTCAATGCGATGACTTGTCTAGGGCATGTAGCAACTGAATTGAGGTTTGATGAGCCCTAATAGTATTGATCTAAATGTTGGGACTGATGTGCCCAAATAGACCTGTAACAGCTTCCCCCTAAAGCATGAAGTCGAAAATGATAATTTCAAGTGATATGCTTTACGATTTGATGAGGAGATTCTGAAGCGGATGGTGACATGCATCAATTACAATACATAATATCATGATATTTTTTTTTCTTTCATGGATCACTGAGGGAAGGCATACCCATGCTCAACATATAAACTTTTCATTACATGTACATAAATCAGATAGTCATCTACAAATATAGACCCATGATGGGATGACCATCAGTGTAAAGCCATCGTACAGATGATTTAGTACTCTCCTGAAATCGTAGCCCGGATGAATTAAACTAGATCCGGGGTCTTCTATCTCATCCAATCATTCGCTCAAGTATGAGTCTAGCCATGTGAATATGTGATCTGAAGTCGAACATGGAAAGACACCGTATGATTATCAACCAATGATGTAAGCCTTTAATAGATGCGAGAGAGATCACCGATAATGATAATGATTCTCAAGGTACTATAGTACATTATGCATGGCGTGAATAGATGTTTAATATCACACACCATACAAAGTCTTTTGGTTGAAGGCCAGTGATGTCAACCTATCGATAGAAGCGAGAAACTTTCCATTGATGTATGCAAGCTTCAAGGTACTGAAAGGGTGTTTCTAAATCAACATCTTGGATAATGTGTTGATGTCAACAAGAAGCAACTCATCATAGGAGGGCCTTGATGTATCCCACATCAACGACATGAAACGAGTGTAATGATTTTGGAGATGGAAAATGGCTGACGACACAAGGTTTAGGAATGGCAATCATGAAAATGAAGGTTTATGAGTATTGGAAAGGATGAAGTTTTACTAAGTGACTTCTCTTGAAC
Source organism: Pinus taeda (assembly GCA_000404065.3). Taxonomy (NCBI): domain Eukaryota; kingdom Viridiplantae; phylum Streptophyta; class Pinopsida; order Pinales; family Pinaceae; genus Pinus; species Pinus taeda. Next base: position 67,759 of record APFE031162610.1, on the reverse strand, counting down.
ATGTCGGCAACACTGAATGAATTGGAAGCATTGACCCAAAACCAAAGTGATGGATGATGTGATAGACCATAGGTATGATAACCATCAAGCAGATAACCCAACCTAAATAGTCTAATTGAAAGTGTCATGTTCAAGAGCGACTTGTTACCATAAAGAGATTTATCCCTTTTTGCATTTTCCCCAGCCATTGTTGACCAATACCTCTTTATTTTTTAACAAGCTTGAGGAGAATAACATATGCTTGTAGTATAATTCCACCCTTTGAGTGAATCCATTGCTATGAGATGTTTTAACAAGCCTAGAGAAGGTGAAACTCGATCTTGTCATGATGGACAAGTTTGTCACTATTTGATGTTTTAACGAGTTTAACGACAATGAGAACTCGATCCTTTTCATGTTTAGAGAGTTTGAAAAGGGACAAAAAGAAAACACCACAAGTTCTTTTTTGTAAATTTGTCTCTCAAGTCCGAAAAAGAGTAAAATAATACAAGAGAGAACCTATTGACCATGTTTGATCAATGTATTCCTATTTCGTGAACAATTTATCTCAGTCCAGAAAAGGGTTAAACTTATATTTAGTAGATGTCATTTCCAATCCATTAACGAGCTGGAAAGGACAAGTGCTCGACAATCTTTTCATATTTAGAGAGTCTGAAAAGAGCTTAAAGAGGACTCCAGTTAGAGGAATGAGTGGTGTCTAGGATAGCAATTGGTTCCGGTGATGTTGGAACTTCTCAAAACATGTTGATTTATGTGAAGAGGTTGGCTCATAAGACCACTCATTGCAATTGTTCCTCAAAAAGGGTAAAACAACCAAGTGAAAGCGTATGATTGGCCAAGCAGATAGTGATGATGGAAGGAGAAAAGCCAAGGCTCATCTAACGGAAGAGGCTGATAGAATGGAAATCACGAGGGTTAAAATGGAGATGAGATCATTTTTACACAAGCTTGAACCATAGGGAACTATGCTTGGATTCAATTTCATTTTTACACAAGCTTGAAACGAAAAACTATGCTTGAATTCAGTTTCATGTTTACACAAGCTTGAAATGAAAAACTATGCTTGAGATTGGTTTACATGCCCCCAGCATGATGACACGATTCTAGGTGCATGCCCCTCAAGCTTCATTGCATTCACCTAAGTAGACTACTTGTGGCTATCAGGTGGATGGAATGAAGGTTCATTTACAAGATCAAGTGAAAGACTCGACTAGGATTTTACGAGATCTAATCAAAGACTCGACTTGGAACTTTGCTCCAGGGGACCTTGTTTCATTTTTTAATAAGTTTGACACAAGACAAGGAACTCTTCTTAGATCCCTTGTTTCAATTTTTTAATGAGCTTGACACAAGCAAGGAACTATGCTCATATTCCTTTTTTAATTTTTTAAACAAGCTTCTTAACACAAAGAAACGGAACTATCCTCATATTTCCTTGTTCATTTTTTTTAACGAGCTTGACACATAGATAAGGAACTAGTGTTCATATTCCTTTGTTTCAATTTTTTATCGAGGTTGACAACAAAGACAAGGAAACTATCCTCTATTCACTTGTATTCCTTTTTTAACGGTCTTTGACCATTTAGTATCAGGACTATGCCATATCCTTGTTTCATTTTTTAATGAGCTTGACACAAGACAAGGAACTATGCTCATATTCCTTGTTTCATTTTTTAACGAGCTTGACACAAGACAAGGAACTATGCTGATATCCTTGTTTCATTTTTTAATGAGGTTGACACAAGACAAGTAACTATCCTCATATCCTTGTTTCATTTTTTAACAAGGTTGACACAAGACAAGGAACTATCCTCATATTCCTTGTTCATGACCCATAAGAGGTCATGACTTCCAAGATGTTCTCATCAGATGGGAGAACAACACTCTAGAAAGGATACATAGCAAGGAATTCATTTGAGAGATATTGTTCCAATGCCCCCAGTACATAATGTACAACATCACAAAATTCGCCGTCAGTTGATGTAGGCATGGAACAGGTTGCCACATAATTGACCCGCAGCAGGGAAGATACCATTGGGACAAAAGGACCATTTAGGGAAGATGGTTGACTAGAAGCCATATTTGGACTCGGAAATGAAGGCTGGTCAATAGTGACAATTCTACCTTCATGCGAGAAACACATCACTCGGAAGAGTGTTGAAACAATAGCTCCCATGTCATAAACATAGTCATGCCCAAGAAGTAAATTGTAATCTAAAGGGCTTGGGACTACCATCACATAGAGATAAATAATTTTTCCTCCCAAAGTAATAGGTAATTGAGGAAGGATCCCTAATGGTTGACTAGTTCCTCTAGTTAAAGCCAACAGATTCTGGGTAATAGGCACAAATGGTGGTGAGCCGAGTGCTTGCCAAGCAGTGGAGGAAAGGATAATCACAGATGCACCTTCATCTATAATAGTGCCAGGTGCAATCATATTACAAACATGTACTATGATCTGGAAAGGCTTATAAGAAGGAAGATGACATCCTGTCAATCAATTCTAATCAAGGGAAGTGACCAAACTACTTGGAGGGGGTATCGTAAAAACGGGATAATTACCCCCTTAAGTTATGAGAACGGGAGGATCTTCCTCCTGTCTTGATGGAACATGAGGGTTTCCTCCAAGATCATTGGAATCTAAAGAAACAAAAAGAACCTTAGTGGTATCATACTCACTCTCTACGGGAAAGGTACGATTAACTGAAGGTGAAATTGGGTCAACTATTTCCTCGACCTGTGACGGGTCAAGTATAGACTCATGGGATTCATATGTAGAGAGAGTGGGTTTGACTGATAGTTGATTTGGGTCAGTCACTTTATCAACTAGTGAATGATTAAGGGAGAGTCTCCTGTAACCAGATGGAAGTTGTTGTGAAGAAGCAGGATGATTATCCAACACTTTTTTGGCTTCATCTAGAAAGGCACAAAGGTGAATGGGGTGATTCCATTCACATAACCTACAGGGAGTTTAATTGTACCCTTATTTCCATGAACTTTACTATCACTAGTTGATGTTGTGTCACCAGCATGATCTCCAGAAGTTGATGCCATAGGATGATGTGAATGAGAAGACCATTCTTCTAAGATCTGAGGAATACTAGAACAGTTTCGAAGAAGATGGTTTCCTATACAAAGCTTTCAAGGATATCAAATTTTGCGAGGCTTATCAGATGGTTTCTCATCAGAAGTTGCATTCGAAGCAATGGTTGCTTGGTTGCTCCCCTGCTGAATTTTCTTCTTCTTCTTGTTCTTCTCCCATTTCTTCTTCTTATCCACCTGGTTACTAGTGTTAATACTTGCACTAGGCGAAGAGGAAGAAGGGGAGGAAGAAACAACCAACGAAGAAGGTAAAGGGTCAAATTTAGGATCAACTAGAGGTTGATTTTGTCTAGTTGTAGGAATATTCAGTTGCAAGGCCAAGGAGGTTGAGAAAAACCATACTGGCAAGGTGATGGTAAGTCTTGGAAGGGACAATGTAGCCATATATGGAGCACTAATATTTATGAAAGGAGGAAAAGGACTAGGATTCCCATCAAAAGGAATTCCTTGATCGGTGGACTCCAGAGTTGTTTCCATATGTCTCAACCTAAGATCAACTAAGGATTGATGTGGAGGATGTTTTCCATAGTCAATTAATTTTATCTTAATAAAAATAACATAACAAAACAAAAGAGGGATAATCTAGGAAAAAGGATTACCAAGTAACTGTGAACTGCAATATACTGCCTCAGTAAACCAAGGACTTAACATACGTGCATGCAATCTCTCCGAATGTTGTTTTCGATGTATCACAATGTATAAGGCGGCCGACTCGGTTACCTATGGATGGATAGCAACCTAATGTAGTCCTCCCAAATATACTCGAAAGTACACGGAGGCCCAATCTGTGTTAGTGTTATCTAATGGGAAACCACATAGTGAGAGCATTCCTTTATACTTTTTGTACTATAACACCGCCCTATATACCTGAAAGTACATGGATGAGCTATGATATATTTATGTACGTGGAATGAGGTATCACACTTAGAGTGTATTGCAGACCATTAGCAATAGCTACTATGTTTAACGACATCGGAATACGTTTCTAGCCTAGACCTCTAAATTTTATGCATTAAGTTACAATTCTCCATTAGTTTAATTGAGATAACTTTTAAGTTGATGTTCTTAAGAATTTTCCTTTCAAGGTTCACCACGTGATGTATGTTTGCAATTCCTAGAATGCAACTAACATCAGAAACATTCTTTTATTCAATTAACAATGAAAATCGTAGCTAGTAAGGGATAGAGCAATCAGATCTTTGACAAGGAGCAAAGAGCACACCTAATGCAATTTCCCTAGCTATTCCTATCAAGCATTCACAAACTACAATATGGGCAATGCAAGTTTTCCTTTTCAGTCCCTTTAGTGTTTAGATGAACAAAAAGGAACTAGATGCTCATACAATCAATTAATACTTTTCACAAGAAACGAAGACTTTGCGACAGATCCTTTTTCAAAGAAATGAAGACTTTATGACACTTCCTTTTCAGAAAGGACTAATCAATTATAAGATAACTTTGACAATGAATTGATAATGACAAATAAATCACTTAATAAACACTAAACAATCAAGGCCAAGGTAGGGTTAGGAAAGGAAACACAAATTGATTTCAGAGACACAACAATCATTGATCTTTCAACAAGCAAAAACAGAAGGAAATTTGGAAAAAGCCAAACCAAAGGTAGGACTTTTGACCTAAGGAGGATCAACACAGCTCTGAATGGGAGACAGTGCAATTCAAAGCACTGTCATCAAGCCAAGGGTGCTCTATAGAACACTGTGTCTAGACCAAGCCCGCGGTGGTGCCCGAGAATCCATTCAAGGGACATTCAAGCACAAATTTTGACCAAAAACCACATCGAAAAGGCTGAAATAAGATCAATTGAGGCAAGTAAAGTCTACTAGGGTGTACTAGGATGAAGATAACCTACTTGGAATGATGATCGTTCCCCAATAGAGTCACTAATTTGTTATGTGGAATTTCGCATCTATAGATAAACACAACTTCCCTAAGTGGGTAGCTACACTTAGAACAACAGAATTAAAGAGTTTAACCTTTTTCTATAGAAGATAAATAAGACAAGGGACCTACTTGTTGTCTTTCGCTTCCCTTTATCTCCTTTGAATAGCTCCTGCCACTCCTTCTCAAATTGAATCCGCTCGATCAGTACCTGCAATCATAAACAGAGGACAAAAACCAATCAAAACAAGAGATATATCCACTATAAGTAAATGGAATCGAAATAATTTACACATATAATCATCATACATAAAGACAAGAATAAGGGAAAAGGTGTAAACATCTTTATTAAGTAGAAGGAAGAGTTACAACCAAAGAAGTCTGATCCCATGTCACTCATCCAGCTTGAGTTATATCCTTCATCACACCAAAATCACAACACTCCGGTAGCATAAAAATACTTGCTCATGATCTCAAACCTCAAACCAATAGTATCTCCTTACAATTCTTCAAATTCCAGCCCTTAATCACTATGATGAGTGCTCAATTTATAGGGAAATGGAGGTGGTTTTGTCTTAAATTGGGCATTGAATGGCTTTCCAATTTGGGAGTTAGTTTCCATGGAGGAAGTGATGATAGGATAGGAGGTTATTTGATTCATTCCCTATCCAATTTCGAGCTCATAGGAGAGGATAAGAGGTGGGAATCTTCTAGAATGGTCTAGAATGTAGGAATATTCCCAGAACCCTATGAAGATTTCGCTCAATCTCGCCCAACGTAGGTGAAAGTGCGCCTAGGTGCTCTGTAGAGAAGGCTTGAATGGGCCTAAGTGCTCTGCAACACATTTACCCTTGACCAAGGCTGTGCTAGTGCCTTAAGGAGTCATTTCAAGATGTCTTCAAGCCAGGAAACTCTCATGAATGATGGCATTTAATGTGATGACTTTTCTAGGGCATGTAGCAACTGAATTAGGGTTTGATGAGCCCTAATAGTACTCATCTGAATGTTGGGAGTGATGTGCCAAAATAGACCTGTAACAGTCCACTTGCATAACTCCATTAAATCTTAAAACATACACATTAATCTATATAATAAGTATTCATATTGATGTACTAATTTTTTGAATTTAGTACCGGTCCACTTGCACATCTCCATTAAATATTAAAACATATATATTAATCTATAGAATAAGTATTCATATTGATGTTAGTATTAATATTAATAATATTAATATTAACACTATTATTAATATTGGTATTAATATAGAAATATAAAAAATGATTAGCGATAGTCATGTGTAGTTATAAATTGATAACCATGTTCATTCACAATAAAGCATAGGTGATCATAGTCAACCATGGTCACATTGGCCATACATACTTTACTAGCACAACATACAAAACATTGTCAACCCTCCTCTACCATTAAAGAAACTATTTTTGCAACATTAATCCAACATTAACATAAAATTAACTATGGTCAACCATGGTTAACAATGGTGAAGAATGGTCAACATTAATGTAACAATGTAACAATTATCAACATTAATGTTACATTTTTCGATTATTGTAACATAAATACATTGTTATTTATGCTTTACCATGGTTAAAATCAGTCAACCATGATAATCATTGTCAAACATGTTTAATTGAGGTTATCCATGGTCTACCTTAACTAATATGGTCAACCATCTTCAATTGTGGTTAACCCAATCAACCCCCTTCAACCGTTGATGTAACCATTTTTGTAACATTAATGTAACACTAGCATTGACATTAATGTAACATCAACAATGGTCAACATTAATGTAACAATACTATGGTTGACCATGGTTAACCATGGTCATGACACAACCACATTAAGAAATGTAGTTTATATACACCAAGAAATGTCATATCAAATTATGTTGATATAATGGGTCAACAATGTTCACCATAATAGATCACAGTTCACCATAGACAACCATGTTTAAAAATTGACACCAGAATATGAAAAATCAATATCAACATTGCAATGTATTGAACAAAAGTCAACATCACAATCTAATGCATACAATTTGGCATCACAATGTGATGAACAAAAATTGACATCACATGCGTCGATAAAAAACATTGTGTCACATTGTGATGAACAAAACTCAGTGTCACAATATGATGACTAAACAAATCAATGTCACAATATGAGAAACAAAAAATCTACGTTGCGATGTCAGGAAAAAATAACAATGTTACAACATGATGACATAGTCAACCCTTATGGTCAATGTTTAAATACTCAACCATGGTCAAATTTAGTAAACCATAGTTAATGATATTCAACTATAGTCAATTGTGGTTGACCATATTCAACTGTGATCAACCATAGTCATTCATACTCAACCATAATCAAAGTTTAAAATTATTTAATAATATTAATATTAATAAGGTTCAATAAGGTTTTATTAATACAATATTACATTTAATAGGTTTCATAATAAGATTTACATTGGAATTGTTGAAACCTTTTGACACCACATGTGTTGAGCCAAAATATCATGTTGCATTGTGATGAAAAAAAATCAACGTCATAATATGCTAAATAAAAAAAATCAACATCACAATATGACAAACAAAAAATATACTTCACAATGTCACAAACAAATAAGAATGTTACAGTGTGATTCCTCTGTCAACCTTTGTAGTTAACCTTTATGGTCAATGTTGAAATAGTCAAGCATAGTTAAATTTAGTCAATGATAGTTGACCATTGTCAACCTTGGTCAACCATAGTCAATATCACTTAATCATAATCAATGTTTAAAATTGTTTAATAATGATATTATATTTAATAAGTTTCATAATAAGATTTACATTACACATTTTGAGCAAAAAAATCATGTCACATTGTGATCAACAAAACTCAATGTCATAACATAAAAAATAAAGGAACCATTGTAGCAATATGACAAAAAAAATCTATGTCGCAAGTGACAAACAAAAAATCAACATAACAATGTGATGAATTGAAGTCAACATCACAATGTAACAAATAGAAAAATGATACCCCACTGTATTGAACAAATAATAATGTTACAATGTGATAACATAGTCATACATAGTCAACCTTTGTCATTAACTTTTATAATAAATGCTTAAATATCAACCATGGTCAAACTTAGTCAACCACAATCAAGGATATTCAACTTTGCTTACCTATAGTCATCCTCATTCAACCTTAGTTGATCATGTTCGACTATAGTCAACCATGGTTGACCATAATAAATCATAGTCAACCTTACTGAGTCATAATTAAGCTTTAAAACTGTTTAATAATATTCATAAGGTTTATTGGACTAAGTGGTGCTCTACATCCTAGTAAACATGTAAACATAAAGATAAACATAAACGTAATGTTTAACATTTAACATTTTTAATTTAATGTTGGCTCTATTTAAAAATCCATCAAATTATTATTACGTATAAACACAATATAAATTTAAAATACAAAGAGGTTTACGACACTCAAAAAAGGGGTATGGTAAATAAATAAAAATATAAATAAACCAGAGGTATGGTAAATAAATAAATAATGTTTACTCTATAGGTATGGTAAACAAATAAAAATATAAATAAACTAGAGGTATAATAAACAAATAAAACCTAATTGTATATTTACTCCATAAACCTCATTAAATTCAAGAAAATCCAAAAAGGAGGTTTTATTTAGGTGAAGCCTATGGGCCAAATACCATGGTAAATAAAAGAGATATGATAAATAAATAAAATATAATTAAACAAGAGGTATGGTAAATAAATAAAACCTATTTTTATAAGGTTTTGTTTATTTACTCTATAAACCTCTTTATGGTTACTAACACTCAAAAACGAGGTTTTATTTAGGTGAACCCTATGAGCCAAATACCATGGGCCAAATTATTATTAATACCATGCAAAAAGATTAATATTAATATTAATATAATATTAATATTAAAGATTAATATTATATTATTATTAAATCTAATATCCATATTAATATATTAATATTATTATATTTAATAAATCTTATATTCATATTATATATTTAATAACTTTGGATTCATATTAAATTTGTTATATTATAATATAATTAATATATCATGATATATATTAACTCTAGATATATATGGGAGGGAAGAACAAAGACATAGAGTGATAGAGGTGGAGAGATAGATGGAGTGACAAAGGAGAGATGGAAATAAACTAAAGGAGAGGGGAGAGGAGCAATGAAGAGAGGCATAAGACTTGAGAGAGAATAGGAGAGAGGGAGGGATAGGGAGGTGGAGTTGGAGGGAGAGAAAGGGAGGGAATGAGAAATACATAGAGAGTGAGAAGTGGAGAGAGAGAGGGAGTGACAACGGAGAGACAGACAGAGAGTGTGTATGTTTGGGGGTGAGATAAAGAGACAAGGAGGGAGAGATGGAGAGAATGGAAGACAGAAGGAGAGAGGAGAGAGGGAGGGAGACATCAACAGATTTGGAAGGTGAAGAGAGAGAGAGAGAGGTGGGAGAGAAAGGGAAAGAAAGGAAGGAAGAGAGAGAGAGGACGTGAGAGAGTGGAGAGAGGGAGGGAGATAAGAAGAATGAAATAGAGAGAGAAAGGTGAAGAGAGAGAGGGAGTGATAAGGAAGATGGAGAAATAGGGAGAGAGGACAACAAGAGGGAAGAGAGATAGAAGCGGGGGAGAGGGAGGGAAGGGAGAGAGAGAGAGAGAGAGAGAGAGATGGAGGAGGAGGGAGGGATGGATAGATAGATTGTAGAAAGAGAGTGTATGTTTTAGGTGGATGGGGAAGAGAGGGAAGATGATTTCTTACACTAGATGCATTGATTTCAGTGTATATGGTGATTTATAATCCTATTTGATTGCTTGCACTATATGCATTAATTTCAATGTAGATGTTGATTTCTAGTAATATTTGATTGCTTGCACTAGATGCATTGGTTTAAATGTAGATGGCTTCTAATCTTATTTGATTTCTTGCACTGAATGCATTAATTTCAGTGTAGATGGTGATTTCTAATACTATTTGATTGCTTGCACTAGATGCATTGATTTGAGTGTAGATGTTGGTTTATAATCCTATTTTCTTACTTGCACTAGATGCATTGATTTGGGTGTAAATGTTGATTTCTAATCCTATTTGAATGCTTGCATTAGATGCATTGATTTCAGTGTAAATGTTGTTTTCTAATCTTACTTGATTGTTTGCATTAGATGCATTGATTTCAATGTCAATGTTGATTTGCAATTTGTTGTAATTGGATGTATGATGTTAAAGTTATTGGATTAACATTATGCATTGATTTCAGTGTAACCACAAAAAATTATTAACAATGTACATTGATTTTTGTGATATAGTAATTCAACCTATTAATATTGGAGAGAAAGAGAGACAAGTTATGATGTTTACTACTAGCTCGAGCTAAAGATTTAAATGTCTTACGATTTAACCTGTCCTTTTTATATAATCCATATGAAAATATGACAAAAGTAACAAGGGTGACAATAAGAATAGTAGAAGAAAATAGTTTGATATTAATCACAATGGAGGCTATTTGTAATTGACTATATTCTTATTATTCACATTTTCTATCATTCAACACTATTACATTGTCACTTTACATTGAAAATTTTTATTTCATCATTTTTCTTCATTAAATTTATTAACAATATTTATCATCTCAACAAATTGAGGTAACTAAGAAAAATTAAAATTAAAATGACTGGATTAATCTCAGACATATTTAGCATATTTAAAATGATTATATTAATATTAGATAAATTTAGATATTATTGATAAAATTAATCATATGTTCGTTAGATTTTCTTTGGCCGCGTACAATTGAAACCAGTCTAGATCCATCTTAACTTCTGATTGATCAAGTGTTGTGATAGATCAAATCTCTCGAGGTGCAAGTTTTTCACTCAAAAAAGAGGTTTTCATACATAGTCAACCTTTGTCATTAACTTTTATAATAAATGTTTAAATATCAACCATGGTCAAACTTAGTCAACCATAATCAAGGATATTCAACTTTGTTTACCTATAGTCATCCTCATTCAACCTTAGTCGATCATGTTCGACTATAGTCAACCATGGTTGACCATAATAAATCATAGGCAACCTTATTGAGTCATAATTAAGCTTTAAAATTGTTTAATAATATTAATAAGGTTTATAGCACTGAGTGGTGCTCTACATCCTAGTAAACATGTAAACATAAACATAAACATAAACGTAATGTTTAACATTTAACATTTTTAATTTAATGTCGACCCTATTTAAAAATCCATCTAATTATCATTATGTATAAACGCAATATAAATTTAAAATATAAAGACGTTTACGACACTCAAAAAAGGGGTATGGTAAATAAATAAAAATATAAATAAACCAAAGCTATGGTAAATAAATAAATAATATTTACTCCAGAGGTATGGTAAACAAATAAAAATATAAATAAACTAGAGGTATAATAAACAAATAAAACCTATTTTTATATTTACTCCATAAACCTCATTAGATTCAAGAAAATCCAAAAAGGAGGTTTTATTTAGGTGAAACCTATGGGCCAAATACCATGGTAAATAAAAGAGATATGATAAATAAATAAAATATAAATAAACAAGAGGTATGGTAAATAAATAAAACCTATTTTTATAAGGTTTTATTTATTTACTCTATAAACCTCTTTATGGTTACTAACATTAAAAAATGAGGTTTTATTTAGTTGAACCCTGTGAGCCAAATACCATACGCCAAATTATTATTAATACCATGCAAAAACTATTATTAACCCTAATATTAATATTACTTATTTATTAAATCTAATATCCATATTAATATTTTTATATTTAATAAATCAATATTCATATTAATATATTTTAATAACTTTGGCATTTATATTTAAATTGTTTATATTATAATATAATTAATATATTCATGATATATATTAACTCTAGATATATATGGGAGGGAGAACAAAGACATAGAGTGATAGAGGTGGAGAGATAGGGGGAGTGACAAAGGAGAGACGGAAATAAACTAAAGGAGAGGGGAGAGGAGGAATGAAGAGAGACATAAGACTTGAGAGAGAATAGGAGAGAGGGAGGGATAGGGAGATGGAGTTGGAGGGAGAGGGAGGGAGGGAATGAGAAATACATAGAGAGTGAGAAGTGGAGAGAGAGAGGGAGTGACAAGGGAGAGACAGAGAGAGAGTGTGTATGTTTGGAGGTGAGATAAAGAGACAAGGAGGGAGAGATGGAGAGAATGGGGGACAGAAGGAGAGAGGAGAGAGGGAGGGAGACATCAACAGATTTGGAAGGTGAAGAGAGAGAGAGAGAGAGAGAGAGAGAGAGAGAGAGGTGGGAGAGAAATTTTCACTGTAAAAGAGGTTTTCCTTGGAGCTACAAGATTGTCTTGCTCCCCCAAAAAATTCCTATATACTCTCTTTCCAAGATTGAAATCCAATCTAAACAAACACAAACATGTATGTGTACACTGATTGGATCATGTGTGTACAATGTTTTTGTTTGTTCCAAGTACTGCACTTAAGTTTCTAATTAAAGAGTTGATCGTCATATCCCACGGATGAAAACATACATGCAAACAAAAAAATGACCATGATGACTCTCAATAAGAATTTTAGGCATTACATATACGTATTTTTATCTAAAATGCTCAAGAAGCACTTGGAGAAAGCAAAATCTTCATGGATAGTCGGGTTTTCAAAACCCTACATTATAGAGGAACTATGTCTTTTGGAATTTTCCATTACACAATTATATTTTATATCTAAATTTTTGTTACATTAATTTTAATCAAAAAAATTATTGAAAATGGTCTACATTTTTTTACCTCTAGTTTGGTGCATAACAAGTGAGTTCTTATTTCAATAAAAAAAGATTACAGGGTAAATGAGTATGATTAAGTAGGTTAGGCAGAATATATACCTCTAGTTTCATCCATAACATTAGCAAAGAAAGCATATGTTCCATCTACAATTTGTTATTCCCTAATGGTATTCGCATAGCATGTTCATCACAAGTTATAATGTTATGGGTGTTTACTGACACACTCACATCAAGAAATAAATAGAGATAATGATACTTCTTAAAAATGTTGTACCATCATATAAAATTCCATTTACAAGAATTACACTGGCACATATAACATTGACTTCCCATTATGAAGAAATAGTAAACCTATAACAATATTCAACATTCAACATTCAAATACTAAATATTCCAGCAAAGTGCATTGTATTAATCTTGAATTGAATAAACAAACTAAAGGAAAAACTTATCTGTTTGAAAGTTGAAGGCCAAAATTAACTTAGGTAGATAAATGTTTCACCGAACCATGCACTCTATTGTGCTTATTCTTTTTATACTAGGCTACCCCAATTGAGGCTATGATACCACTACGGAAAATTAGAACATTCTTATGGAAAAGATTCTATCTTAGGACAAAAAATTACCTATCCCATTGTCTCAACACTAATTTTTTTTCTTGGAACAACATAACTATTTTGGTGACACATTTCTTTCCTTACATAGGAAAAGAAGAATACCTTCCTTATCTACTCAATATTTACTCAAAAGTCTCTGAGCTCTCCCTCTATGGGTTCATAGAGGATCTAGATACTATCCATTAACTCCAACAACATTTACTTAGTTCTTGACCTTTTTCAAGTTTTAAAGGCTTCCTTGCTTGGTCATTCAACCCACACTATGATTTCCTCCTTAGATTCTATCGATGGCTTCTCCATCACATAGCTTGATATCTTTCCTAGACCCCTTTCCAATCCAATTTTTTAATCTCTCTACATTCTCCCTCTCTAGAATTCGCTTCTTTTCCAAGGAATTAATTTCTACCCATTTGATTATCTTCCTTATCTATTTTCATAATCTATACATATTTCTGTAGTTCTCATCACATGAATTCAAAATGGTCTCTATCATTCCTTGATCAGCCCCCTAGTATGAAACAATACCTCTAAAACTACTTTCATGGATGTTAGCATCAACCAAGAGAGAATGAATTTACCTCCCCCTCTAGTCTTTCTCTCATATAACGTACTTCTCTTCCATATGATTTTCCTTCTCTATTATGTCGAGCCCCATGCATATCTTTTCAATATTATTTGCATGAGTTCATAATGGTCACACACCATTCATGTGAATGTGAAATGGCCTCCACCATTCACCTTAGAACCAAAATTAATTATGCCATTCAGTTATTCACCGTATTGTACTATGGTGTTTGTCTTAGTCCAATAATGACCAATAATGAATCATTCCTTCTTCCCTACAACTATTCACATGCATGCCTCTAATACTTGCCTCCCTACAATCAATTCCCTACATCAAATCATAATTGTGTTGCCTCCCCATCAACCACATGTATGGGGGGTATAATAATGAATGAATGAATCAAAAAATAACATCGTACCCAACACCCCATGAGACCTTATTTTCCTTCTTATTGTGGTGACATGATTTTTTTCAAAGAAAATGTGAGAAAAACTAGGTTTTACCACTTCTCTCACAATTCCCATGATGAAGGTACTTATCACCTTGATTTTGTAATTATGGAAGGTGTACATCTCCACAACCACCACATGCATTCCATTATTGGTAGTTAATGTTTCTAGATTTTTGTTAAGGAACATGGTGATGAAGGAAACAAAGTAAAGTTAGGAAAAATCGAAAACTAAGGATTATTCGGCATGTATAACCCAATAGTACTATCTCACCTTTCCCATCTCCTGCTATCATAACCCCCTTTTTATGTGCTCCTATCTCATGTAGCTCTATTATTTTGTCTTTGAGGTTTCTACAATTCTCATGTTTGTGTAGATTTTCTTCTGGATCCATCGCATTCAATTTCAAGAAAGATAATACTTACATTATTCAATTTACCATAAAATTTCTTCCTCATGGTGTAAATAAAGCATGGTAATTAAAATATACATGCTAAACAAAATTGAACATTTAATCATAATTAAGTATAGTTAATCAATGGGATTCAATACTAGGACATTCTATCATATCCCCCTTCGAATAAGACAACCATAAATATTCTCTTCTCGTTAACAACACTTCTTTTCCTCATTCTTCAGTTGTATTTGTTGTGCCATCCTATTCACTATCTTGGTATACCACCTAACTTCAACATTCCAACATATGCCTACATTAGTAATCAAGTAAGCATACATATTATTGAAATTATCAAGAAAAAGTTATCTTCTACATAAGATTTGTCAATTCCATGATGTAAGCATCTATTTAAATATATGCATGTATTTTTTATTTAATACTTATCTCTATGGATATGCATCTATCCCATATAATGGCTTCCATAGGAAATAATTAATTTCATTATCCTTTCTAACTCACCCACAAGATTCTAGCCACCATCCCACATGAGATTTTAAGTTTCCTCCTCCTTGATACACTCACTCTCTAGGCTTAGATGTCCGCTTCTCTACGAAACAGTCCCTTAGGTGATCCATCTTGTCATGGATTTCTGGTGTAAGGGGAGCACTAACTTACTGTTAGACATCCACTAGTAGTATATAACATGTGGCAATCACAGGGTTCCTTTGTCGTAAAAATGAAATTTCTTCGAGGGTTTCCATCTTCAATAGCCATAATCTACCGTGTATCATACACATACAATTACAATAGATATATTCATAATAATAAAACTTACAAATTCCATGTCTAATTCATAAAGAAAATCATATTTTATAAGTATGAGAATCCTTCTCATAGTGTTTCGCTCTTATGTGTTGTAGCACCTAATCTTTGTTACATAATTACAACCATTTTCATATTTGAGACCATTCTACCTACAACCTAAAATTTTCAATCAACCAAATAAAAGTGAGTATCTATGCATATAATTATTTCTTTCATATTTACTACCATCCATGATGTGTTCTCAGAGTAATATTAACAAACTAATAACTCAATCATTTTTAGTTGTTAATCATACTCAATGAAATGGAACTATGATTCAATGTACATGGGTTACTTAACATACCTACCATTACAAGATTAAACTAAATATTTATTTCAATAAACCAATGTGCCAATACTCATGATCACATCTACTCAATCTATCTTTGTCGCTTGATATCAAAATACTACATTTCTATACCATGTATTTCACCATCGTGAGTTGGAAATTCTAGCCAACACCTCATCGCATCATCTAGTCACCTGCCATATATACCTTAGGAATACTACAAGGAACTTCCCTTATCTACTCTATATTACCTTAGGAACCCTCTCCTCTATAGGTTCTCCTCACTATTTGCAAGAAGGTTAAATTATACAACACCAATATAAGTAGGGAGACAATTGGACTCTTGCACAATATTATATCCTTCCATATCCATCAACAATGTGGTCTCACGCATTAGCTCTATTGGCATTCACTTTCATGTGTTATACAAATTCATAACATGATTATGTTACCCATTCACTCATTGTCATGTGACTCAATCATGAGATACTAATTCATGGTTGAATCAAAAGTATTATAACAATCTTGCCATACAAAAATCTTCTTCCTTCATTATATCCCACCTAGGTATCATTATCATACATGCATTCCATCATAAACAAATAAATAAATATATAAAGTATGCCTAAAGGAATCCTTACTCCAATCATTTGAAGTCATATATGTTGGCATGATTAATTTTCATAGTTGGATAGTTTCCTTTAGCATTTCTAACGTTACTTGATCAGTTGATGTCTCGTGGAAACTCACATGGTCCCTTAATCAACCTATTGACAAGCATCCTATCATATTTATCCTTCATCATCAACATTTTCAACCATTGATATTTTTTTTGGAATAAATTGTGTGTCAATATTTGAAATGCCCAATATTCTAGTGGACACTCCAACCATCATCAAGGAAAAGAAAGAAATAAAATATGAAGTGAATTTAGTAATGAAAGAGAATATAAATGTAACGGAAAGGAGTTAACCATGAAAGATAAAACGGGTTCCAAGGAATGGAAAAGATCATTAAATCATATAAAGAATAATGTAGACATTACCAAAAATTTGAGCCATAAAGGATAAATTATTTTCTTTGTATATATGATTATTTAAGGAAAGTTTTTTTTTTCCTTTCACTTTGTGGTGTCACAAAATAATCTTCGCCTTTTATAATATACTATGTTTATTTTATATTTTCTTTGAAAATACTTATCAATCATGGTCAACATAGGTCAACCATGGACTACCTTGACCAACAATCGGCCACTTTCAACCATGGTCAACCTTGTCAACCCACTTCAGCTATTAATGCAACCATTTTTATAACATTAATGTAACAATGTAACAATGGTGAAAATTATTGTAACATTGTTAAATCAATGTAACATGAATACATTGTTACATTAATGGTTCTCCATGGTCAAACTCAATGTCAACCATCTTCAACCTTGGTCAACCTCGCCAACCATGATCAAACTCATCACCCTTCTTCAACCATTATCAACCATGGTCAACAAATCCACCTTGGACATGTTAGCCATCAACTAGCACAACCACATTAGCAAATATTGTTGATATACACCAATTGGCTTCACTTTCCACCTTGTATATGTTTGTTAGTCCATATACGAAAATAATACTAGTCAACTTATATCAACCACATTTACTAATATGATTGCACTAGGGTTAGAAACTATAACCTAGCAATTTCTTAAAATGTTATTTTTTTCATAATAAAATATAGTTATTATTTTTATAATAAAATTTGAAACGAAATTTTTAATAATATTTTAAATATAATTAATTCAAATTTTATTTTGTAATAACCTATTAAAATCATATATTATTTATTGATTATTGATTATTATTACAATGACACATGAAAAAATGATATATATATATATATATATAATTGATGGTAATATGAAAGCAAATATGATCGGAAACTCTCTGAACAACAGTTATAATAAGTTGCACTGAGATGAGATGAATAACAGTCGAATTCAGAATATGAAGTTGACAGTTTTATTTCAAAATGTGATGACAGATTGAGGTAATTCCTTGTCTCTATATAAACCTATTTTTTCGCCCAAAGCTTTTTAATCGAGAAAAAACAAATATTATAGCAGAGAATTTTGGCAAATCCAAGAAATTTTTTTTCGTTGAAACTTACTTTTTCGCCCGAAAGTTTTCATAATCTATATATATAATATAATGATAACTGAGAATTTTGGCAAATCCAAGATTCTTGCTGAGTTTTCACTGAACCATCAAAATTCTTAAAATTTTCTAGGGATGAAAAAGGAGATTATAAATGAAATGAAATGTATTTAGTATTTTAAAAAACCATGGATCATAGAAACAAGCAAGGTAAAGGTTAAACGATATTCTATTGTAAAGATATCTGAGTTATTTAATTTGTAAAGAAGATGTTTATGTGGATAAAATACAGAATTCATATTCATTATTTTTAATCTGAATTTAGTTGTAATCTGACTTTTCAAATATCCAATAAATAGGAAAGTAAGTAGCAAAGTCATGCCCTTTACATAAATGGAATCTAATCCACGTAAATGAATCATGGTGGTTGTTCATGAGTGAGAGTGAAGGAGGTGGGAATTGCATTAGTAAGAATTATGGATGGGAATGCATGAAAGAGATCACGCACAAAATCATTTTACAGACCAGAATTATTATTTTGGTATTTATTTGTATAAGATTTATCTTAAATACGGATTTAATATTCTTGTCTTTTTCACTCCACATGAGGAATTTTTAATATTAATCTTTTTAAATATTTAAATTCAGATGTTTATGATTACTAAACATGTTTATTTTTACATATAATATTTTTCTATGATATAAATTAAAATAAAATTATTATTTTTTATTTATTTTTCAAATATATTTATACAAAAACTAAATTAATAATTATCAAATAATAAATAATATTAAGTTTTATATTTTGGGTCCACAGTATTCTTAAATATGTTTATGTTTGGTTAAGAGTTCAGCATATTAACGACCTAAGATTTAGATCTAGCAAAAGTGAAAACTTGCCCTTATAAACTGGTGGTTTTGTGGTTTTCTTTGAATAAAGGTGACAGGTCAGCCTGCATTTGCAGATAGCGAGACATAGTAATTGGGGAGACATAGTAATTAGAGGCATCTAGCAAAAGTGAAAACTTGCCCTTATAAACTGGTGGTTGTGGTTTTCTTTGAATAAAGGTGACAGGTCAGCCTGCATTTGCGGATAGCGAGACATAGTAATTGGGGAGACACAGTAATTGTCCTTACCGCTGATTTGACCACTGAATTATGATAGATTTTCCCAATGTAAAAAAACTTTAGTTTTTATATTTATTACTATTAAACATATTTACTTTTTCACATTTATTTATTTTTCATGTTTACTTGATTTTAGATTTTATAAAATCAATAATAAATATGAAATAACAAATAACATAAAAAACATCCTCATACATAACTAACTTTCAAAAGAATTATGAACTATAACTCAAAGAAGGTTGTCCTTATGCAATATCGCAGTGAATATGCACTCTGGTTGGAGGCAGCAGTAAGGGACTTTACTTTCACTATAGCATTAATTATATCTCATTTAGAAAC
Organism: Pinus taeda; assembly: GCA_000404065.3. NCBI lineage: Eukaryota > Viridiplantae > Streptophyta > Pinopsida > Pinales > Pinaceae > Pinus > Pinus taeda. Next base: position 48,092 of record APFE031162610.1, on the reverse strand, counting down.
ACAAAAATTAACACATGCTTCCCTTAATCATACAAATTTGATTTTTACAGTGATTCAGGTGAAAGGTATTTAATTTTTTTTAACTAGAGATTCCCCAAAATAACTTAACATGCACATGCTCTAAATTCGACTTTTCCCAAAATATAATTTAACTAAAACTCAATCAATTTAACTCAATTAATTCACTTTCCAAATTTAACAGACTCTTACCTACTAAAATAATTACAATTTCCCATACTCCCAACTTTCAGAGTAACATTCTCGGTTTCCCACTGTGACTGACATTCCCTTCTCCAGCTAAGGCATCAGATATCATATCCTTTGTATCATTTGGGTTAACATTGTACTTTGTATCATTCGCTTCGACAAGCCTGTGCATGCCCATAAGTTTCTCCAGTTATGCATTTTTATAATACCATCGGCTCTCTTAGTGCGTATCGAAGTCCATGGGTCACAATTAAGTGGCTATGCTAATATATTTATACATAACACCATGGCCTTAATATTTGGGGCTGTGAAGTCTTTTTATAAAGTTAATCGTACGCGTGAAATAGATAACTAGTGGAGATAGATAGATTTTAGACAGGCGGCTCTTTGTCTTTTTTTCCGTAGTGGACAGAGTCACATTTTATCCAATTCACACACTGCAATTTTAAGAAGATCCATCTTGCTTCACAAAAACCCATTCACAGTTTTAAGCAATAATATCTTACTTCATAAAAATTCATTCACAATTTTAAGCGATAATATCGTTATTAGACTTAAAAGATACCCATTCACAATTTTAAGCAATGATATCCCTAGTAGAGTTAAAAGATGTCTTGGGAGAGTATTACAACTGCTAGAGGTGAAGTCTCTAGTCGGAATGGAAATATCAAAATCTTGATAATAAGCTCCAGCTTCCATAACAAATATGACTAGGCAGCCTAGATATAAGTTTTTATTCTCAGAAGCCAAGCCAACCAATATCTTGGAAGTATTAACAAGTTCCAAGAATGTGGTCCAGTAGTTATGTATGGACGTTTCATCCCCACATGTCTTGTATCTAAAAATTATTAGACTTCTAACTTTTTCGGAAGAAAAAAAAAAAATCTAATTCTAGATAAGACTATGTAGGTAGGAAAACTACTCTAATGTGGTCCAGGAGTCCATACGTCCAGGAGTAAGTATGGACGTTTCATCCCCACATGTCTTGTATCTAATTCTAGATAATTCTGGATAAGACTATATAGGTTGGAAAATAATTATAAACCTGATTTCTTTGGAAGAAAAAAAAATTCTTGGTAGGAAAAGTAAAAGATAAAAAAAACTACAGTTGTTGTGTCAAGCTCTCATGACATCTTCATATGGACTGCAACATCTCTAGCACTTGTCTCATGGATGGCCGCCGATTTGGTAATCTGCTTGTACACATTAACCCAACTCGCAACATACACAGCATTTGCTCTCTACGACGACTACTGCCATCTTCACCTACACCTGCGGCTTGTAGAATTCGCCAGTCCAATATTCCCTGCTCCTCCTCTTGCTGCAGAACCACTCCCCACTCCTCCCGCTCCTCCCGCTCTCTGCTCATTATTTGGTTGCGGATCCATCCCACGATGTCAAGACTTATTCCATATTCCATTTCGCCTGTCGCTCTCTTTCCAGTTACAAGTTCCAGAATGACCACCCCAAAGCTGTAGACATCACTCTTTTCGTTCACCTTCATTCCCATGCAGTACTCTGCACATCAATACCAATACTTATATTGTTGGATCAATCAATATTACTTATATTACTTGAATTGCATCCAAGAAAACAAACTCGGTTTTTCGGAATAGCACACTATACTTTACCTGGAGCAATGTAACCATGAGAACCGGTGAAACCAGAAATTGTCAAACCATCCCATCCAGAATTTAACGTATGATGATGAGGTAATATTCTCTTGGCTACACCAAAATCGGCAATCTTGGCTCCAAAATCTGAGTCCAGCAATATATTACTCGATTTCACATCTCTATGCAATATTGGAGGACTACAATCATTATGCAAATAGAACAGCCCACGAGCTACACCAACTATAATCTTTTGTCGCACTGGCCACTCCAATAGTGACATGGATTCTGATCCTCCATGAAGGTACTCAAACAGACTTCCATTTTGTATGTACTCAAATACCAATAACTTGAAATCCGATTCTTCATTTGAGATAGAACAAAGGAGCTTTAAGATGTTCGCATGTCTAATCAAACCAAGGATCTCAACCTCTGCTTCAGATTCTTTTTTGTTTTTCATAATCTTCTTCACAGCCACCTCCTGCCCATTCTGGAGAGTGACCTTGTACACTTTTCCAGATCCTCCGGACCCAATCACATTCTCCTTTGTCAAGTGCTGGAGGATGTGTGCCTCGTTCAGTTCCACACCAGAGTGAAAATATGTCACTTTCCATTCCAACGTTGAGCTGCTTGGCTTTCCCACAAATAAAGTTCTCACTCTACTATTGGTAATAAAACACAAAAGCAATATAATTGCCATGGTTAGCATCAGAATTGAGGCTAAAATTATAGGCAAATAATGATGTAAATCTCTGTTTTTTGAAGAACATGATCTTAACCTATACTGGAAAGCCGGATCACCACATAGGTCTGGATTACCAAGAAAACTATATTTATAGGCCAAACCCTTGAAAATGCTTGGAATTGAGCCTGACAAGTGGTTGTCAGATACATTGAATGTGCCTAACCTCAGTTGCCCCAATTCAGGAGGAATTCCCCCCACAAATAGATTGTTTGACAAGTCTAGAGTGTGTAAATTTGACACAGAGCCTAACCATGCTGGAATTTCCCCCTTTAACCGGTTGTTGGCAAGATCGAGTATAGTAAGCTGTCCCAACGAGATATTCCCTTTTGGAATTTCCCCAGACAGCAAATTGTGATCAAGCTGGATGCAATTGACTGAACGCAAGCGTAAAAGCTCGTCAGGAAGAGCCCCCCACAGTCCATTTTTGCTTGCACTAAAGTTATCGAGCTTCCTCAGCTGCCCGATATTTGGAGGAATGATTCCACTGAACCGATTGTTGGACATCTCTAAACGTTTCAGCTCCTTTGCTCCACCAATCTCTGCGGGAATGTGGCCTTCAAGCATATTTGTATAAATCTTAAATTCTACAAGTATTTGGGAGCTCCATAACGCCAAAGGAACCTCACCACTTAGCTGATTTTGATAGAGTTGTGTGTATTGCAGACTGTTGCAAGAGTCCAAGGACTCTAAACTCCCATTGAAATTGTTTGAAAATATAACCAACGCATAAAGACTTCTTCCCTTGCATAGGTTTCTAGGCAGAGGACCACTGAGATTATTTTCTGAAACATCAAGAAGCCAAAAAAGAGAATGTGTACCCAAATCCGGTGGCAACAACCCAGTAAGCTTATTTCCGGAAAGATCCAAGGTTGTCAAGTTAGCAAGCATTCCTAGCTGTGCAGGGACAGACCCCGTGAGGTTGTTTTCCCACAAAGCGAGGTTACCCAAATGACTCAGATTTGCAATTGTTTCAGGAATCCTTCCATTCAGCTGATTACTTGAAAAGTCCAAAAGACGCATGCTGCTCAGCTGGCCAATATTGTCCGGTATTTGTCCAGACAGCTGGTTTTGCCATAGTTCGAGTTCTGTCATCTTGCTCAACCTCATCAAACTGGCAGGGATATTTCCCCGCAAATGATTCTCAGAAAGATCCAAGCTCTCCAGCTCCGTTAAATTACCCAACGAAGAAGGAATTTTTCCTTCCAGACTGCAGTTTTTCAGCCATAGCTGCAGCAGGTGCGTCAAATTGCCAAGAAAAGCAGGAATTGATCCAGACAAGTGATTACTATTGAGAGACAGTTTCTCCAATTTGGGTAACATGCCGAAGCCTTGAGGAATATCTCCAGAGAAACTGTTATCGTCCAAGGACAGACTGCGCAACTCACCCAATTCATAGATGTGATGCGGCAACTTTCCACCGAACAGGTTGGATGACAAATCCAACGTCTTCAAATGCTTGCAAGCCAACAATTCATCGGGGAATGGACCTTCAAAGTGGTTCGATGGCAGTCTCAAATCCGTCAGATTTTGAAGGGCGCATATAGCAGAAGTCAAGCGTCCCGTAATTGAAGTGTGGGAGAGATTAACTTTTGTAACGACATTGAATGGAATATTACAAAATACTCCATTCCAACCACAAGGAGTTTCATCAGAGGAATTCCAGTTGGTCAAAACATTATGTTTGTCAGTCCAATCCCTCTCTTTTATACGAAGGAGTATTTTTCCTTCGTCAGAGATGGCATTGCATTGCAGCACAAGTAGCCAGAGAGTGAACCAGAGGTGGAGAGCTCTCAGCAATTTGGGTGGGAAGGACAGGAACAAGCCTGAGGGAGCCATGGTTGCTGAGTATTTCGCTGAGGTTTGGCTTCTTATGCCAGTGCTAGATTCTACCGTCCATTACACGATTAAAGGAAGAAAGGTCCACCTCTGCTTATTTGTGCGTGTTAGCCTATCTTCTCCGTATCCTTGCAGTTTTATCGGATGTCTCCGAAGTGACTCACCTCCTTCATTTAACTTTGTTACCATGAAAAGCAGACAACTTAACTGGTGTCAACTCAGTGTATGTGTGGCTATGCGATAACACTGATTTAATCGCCATTATGGCAGGGGGTTAAATTTGACGAGTTCCACTACTTATTATGGAATTTTTTAATCACGGTTTTAGTTTTAAACTACCTTTTGCACAGCTTTTAATATTTACTTTTATCCCGATTACGGCAACTCTAGAGCATGACCTAATTTTGAGATACTCTGTTTCCGTTGTGGGCTTCTGCAGGCTCTGCCCTTGCAGTTGGCTTCCCACCATGCTCCCCGGGACGCTCGCTGAGTGGGCATGTCATGGAGCAAACGGTCCTTCCTTCAAACAACAGGTGGTGGGCTCGGTGGGCTCCTCTCATGCACCTAACACTTCCTTTTTCACTCGTCTTACCTCTTCATTGTCTGTTCCTCATTCGGATCAGAAACTCTGCCCTCGCTCCCCTCATCATGAAAACGACAAAGCCGTCACAACCCCTCAACAGGAAGGATTTGACGCTGGGGGCACAAAGAAGTTAGAGGTTACGGCTTGCACTTCAACCCTGACAGCCATAAATCGGGTGCCACAGAAACGGCTCAAGATAAGTTTCAGTCGACAAAGGCCTGCCATCCAAAGGTAGCAAAAATTCCAGAAATAATCGTACAAGAACCCGACATAGAAGTTTACAGAGATTACGTGAAGGAAAATGCGGTTATATGTAAGGCTATGAGAATCTGGTCCCCTGAAAGAGCTCTGAAAGGATGGATACAGGCCAAATGGAACCCTAAAAGGGAAATAGAACTGCAGCTTGGATCAAAGGGTTTCTTTATAGTTGTTTTCACTCTTCTGGAGGACAAGTGTAAGGACCTGCAGTCTTGAACGCGTTTCGTCGAAGTGCGACTGCGGTTGGAGGCTTGAACGAGCAGCGCGGTTTAGAAGAGGTGCGAGCTCAGACATATGCGATGGCGTTATGGAATAATGTGAAGGCATAGGAGGAGGGCGAGCTAATATATATGTGTGGAGGCATGGTTTAAAAACATATGGAGGCTGACCACACTTGACACAAAGCCGACGGTGAATTGTGATGAAGTGTGGGTGCGTAAGGTGTGGAGGACGAGTCAGCTGGGGGGGCTAACTCGCCCTGCCACCCGTATAAACAAGTGGTGCGTGGAGCTCATTTGACAAGCAATCACTCATCGCTCATCGCTCAACATGTGAGAAGTGCACAGATAAAGGTGTGGACGCAACAAGAAGAGGAAAGGCGCAGTTTGGGTAATGCGCCCGTTCTTGGGCAAGGCCGCACGAAGGTGAACACATATCTTGGTTTTGGGTGAAGGGCGCGGGCAGGGCTACCCGCCGATTGGAGAAAGGCGTGCATGGTATGTGTGGCGCCCGATGATGTGTAGGAGTGCCCGACGGTGAAATGCTGGTGAGCGCCCGGTTTGCGCGATGAATTGGCACAGGTTCTTGGGTGACTCAGGTGAGCGCCCGCCCGTCGTGCAAGTGTGCACGGTGTGACTTTTGGTGAAGTGTTGAGATTGTCAACGGAAGTGTGTCTCAGGTGGAGGCGCCCGTGTGTGGCGACTTGGAGGCGCACCCAAGTTGGGCAAACAACACGATCGTGCGACAAGGTGAACGAAGGGTTGGTGAGTCGCGTGGCGACCGTGCTGAGGTGCCGATGAGCTAGGAAACCGAGTTTTGCCGAAGATTGTAAATTTGGCTAAGTATGAAACTTGGGGTTTCCAAGTATACTTGTAAAACTTGTAACTTGTAAAAGACTGTGTAATATATTATCGGGCAGACTCATTGTTCAAGGAGTTGCCCCTCCTTTTATACTGTGCAATTGTGTTTTTCATGTATAATCGCTGATGTTAATGAATGTGTATGGGTGTTCATTGGTATAAAGGAACATTAATAATACTTGGTTGAGAAACAAAAACTAAGTAGGAGTAAGTGGTTAGGCGTAGTCCACGAACATAAGTATTGGTGAAAAGAAAGTGTTCGGTGGTGCCGCACCTTGCCTAGCACGGTTGGAAGACTACCGTAGCTCCAGCGGTCGTGACAGGTGGTATTAGAGCTAGTTGATGACCGGGTTGACGATGAAGTGCTGATCCCACTGCACTATCGTGACAGGTGGTATCAGAGCTAGTCTGAAGACTTGGAGGGGTCTTGCAGGCAGCTGGGTGAAGTAAGTGTTGCCACACACTTGGAAACTTGGAATTGGAGACAGTGAAGCAGGTACTTGCAGGTGAAGGAAGTTGTTTTACACAAGTGGAACAAGGGCTGGTTCAGGTTGCAGGCAACTTGGTGAAGCTGTTGTATGGTCGAAACTAAATTACAAAGAAGAAGGAGATTGTTAGCAATGGCAGCTGAATCTCAGGCTGGGTCTAGTCACAGTGCGAAGGACACTACCATTGGGTTCATTGAAAAAGTGTTGGAGAAGATGGAGGACATGGAAGCCTTATGGACTAAGAAGTTGGAATTGATCGAGAGAGATCAAGAGGCCAATTCGAAAATGAGGGAAGAGCTCGAGGAACTCCGGACTCAACACGAGTACACTGATCTTATGTGTACACAAGTTGAAGTAAGCGTCAAGGAGGTTGAAGAGGCAAGAGACCGAGGTCTTGCAGAGATCGTGGACTTGCATAAATCTCTTGATGAAGCCAGAGATGAGATTGCGGTGTTGAAGAAGGCCGTGAGACACAACTCAGGTGGAGGAGTGCCTCATGTGAAAGTCAAGGAACCGGAATCTTACGGTGGTACAAGGAGTGCAAAGACTCTTGGCAACTTTCTATGGGACATGGAGCAATACTTGGAATGATTGGGTCTATCTGATGATGAGACGAAGGTCAAGGTAGCTTCTTAGTTCATGACAAAGGATGCTAAGATGTGGTGGCAAAGACGGATGGATCATATTGGTAATGGCAGTGCTGGTGACATTACTTCGTGAGATGAAATGAAGAAAGCTTTGCAGAGCCATTTCAGTCCTCGGGATGAAACGTGGGAAGCAAGGATGAAAATAAAGTTCATAAAGCAAACAGGGAACCTTCAGAGATATCAGCGGGAGTTTGCAAGTGCGGTTCTGGAACTTCCTGACATGGCGGAGAGGGACAAGGTGTTGAATTTCATTATTGGGTTGAAGCCTTGGGCATGCAATGAAGTGAAGAGGTAGAGGATTAGAACACTTGAAGAAGCTTTTGTTGTTGTGGACAGGTTGGTGGAGCATTATGATGAGACTTCTGATGATAGGAAGAAGAGTCCGACAAGCCGAAAGAGAAGAAGAAAGAGGATGCTTCGAAATCGGATGATAAGTCGAAGACGAAGAAAGCCTTGAAGTGTTGGATATGTGTTTGAACCACATACGGTGAAGAAATGCCCTTCTAGACTGAAAGTCGCTGTGATTGCGCAATCTAATGCGAAGAATGAAGAAGCTTCTATGGGGATGATGCAGATACTTGGTGGTGGTGCTGCTACAGAGGTGATCTCTCGGAGGGATCCTAAGAGGAATAAGTTGGAGTATGTTCGGATGAAGGTTGGAGATGCTGATATACTCACTATGGTGGATAGTGGGGCCTCTCACAACTTCATGGGAGAAGATATTGCGAGAAGAATTGGGCTGAAATTTGTACTGGTGAAGGCACGGATGAAGACAGTCAATTCTCCTCCTGATGATGTTCTTGGTGTAGCTGAAAAGGTGGACACAACACTTGGTGAGTGGACAGGGAAGGTCGACTTCACTATAGTGCAGATAGATGACTATGAAGTTGTGTTGGGAATGGAATTCTTGAAACAATTCGATGCTATGATTGTTCCACATTTGAAGAGGCTATACATTTATGATGGAAGGGAAGATGTACCCATTGGTGTACCAACCATTGGAGTGTTGGCAGTAATGCAAATGGAGGATGAGAAGCGGATGGAAGATATGAATAAGCAGTTGTCCATGGTTGAGACAAAGCTTACCGAGTAGTCATTGGTCATCATGACACTTTCTGATAGTATCTTGGATTTGTCAAAAAGGCTAGAAGTGGTCGAGGATGATGATGATGATGATGAGGCATATGTGAGGCCGAATGTCGAGGAGGAGGATCGGGTCACTTATCTAAAAAGGATGGAGATAAAAGATCCTGACAGATGGATTGAGTTGATTAGTGAGGGTGAGCCTTTAGGCTCTACTCCCTCCACATCTTCTTATATGGGAAAGAAGGTGGGGCTCATTATTAGCTGCTCATGGTAGTGAGTCCTTAAAACAGATTGAGCAGGTATGACAGATGGTGCAGGGATGGCTTGGCATCAAGCATCATTACATGTTGCAGATGGGATAGAGTTTCCATGGACCTGAGCGTGGTGGTGAGATTCTTGGTGAGTACGAGATGTGGCAGAATCCGAGATAGACTGGTGAAGGCATAAGGATGGACATTCTTATGATTTGGGCGTGACAGTTGGACTGATCTCCCGACTAGTTCAAGTCATGGGGGCTAGCAGTGTACCAGAGAGATGTTGACATCAGGCAGATGAGGATGACAGTTCACCGGATGAGGACGACACATGGTGGAGATGGGAGTTCTACATATCTTGTAGGGATGGTTGCAGTATGTGGGAGAGTTGACATCATGGACCAAGGAGGAGACATACATTGTTGATCTTGGTGGATGGCTACTAGGTTGGTATGTTGTCGAGGACGACAACGACTTCAGGTGGAGGAGGATGTAAGGACCTGCAGTCCTAAACGCGTTCCGCTGAAGTGCGACTGCGGTTGGAGGCTTGAATGAGCAGCGCGGTTTAGAAGAGGTGTGAGCTCAGACATATGCGATGGCATTATGGAATAATGCGAAGGCATAGGAAGAGGGCGAGCTGATATATATGCGTGGAGGAATGGTTTAAAAACATATGGAGGCCGACCACACTTGGACACAAAGCCGACGTTGAATTGTGATGAAGTGTGGGTGCGTAAGGCGTGGAGGACGAGTCGGCCGGGTGGGCTAACTCGTCCTGCCACCCATATAAACAAGTGGTGTGTGGAGCTCATTTGACAAGCAATCACTCATCGCTCATCGCTCAACATGTGAGAAGTGCGCAGATAAAGGTGTGGATGCAGCAAGAAGAGGAAAGGCACAGTTTGGGTAATGCGCCCATTCTTGGGCAAGGCCGCACAAAGGTGAACGCGTATCTTGGTTTTGGGTGAAGGGCGTGGGTAGGGCCGCCCGCCGGTTGGAGAAAGGCGTGCACAATGTGTGTGGCGCTCGGTGATGTGTAGGAGCGCCCGGCGGTGAAATGCTGGTGAGTGCCCGGTTTGTGCGACAATTTGGCATGGGTTCTTGGGTGACTCGGGTGAGCGCCCGCCCGTCGTGCAAGTGTGCATGGTGTGACTTTTGGTGAAGTGTTGAGATTGTGCACGGAAGTGTGTCTCGGGTGGAGGCACCCATGTGTGGCGACTTGGAGGCGCACCCAAGTTAGGCAAACAATAAGATCGTGTGATAAGGTGAAAGAAGGGTTGGCGAGTCGTGCGGCGACCGTGCTGAGGTGCCAACGTGCTAGGCAACCGAGTTTTGCCGAAGATTGTAAATTTGGCTAAGTATGAAACTTGGGGTTTCCAAGTATACTTGTAAAGCTTGTAACTTGTAAAAGACTGTGTAATATATTATCGGGCAGACTCATTGTTCAAGGAGTTGCCCCTCCCTTTATACTGTGCAATTGTGTTCTTCATGTATAATTTCTGATGTTAATGAATGTGTATGGGTGTTCATTGGTATAAAGGAACATTAATAATACTTGGTTGAGAAACACAAACTAAGTAGGAGTAAGTGGTTAGGCGTAGTCCACGAACATAAGTATTGGTGAAAAGAAAGTGTTCGGTGATGCCACACCTCGCCTAGCACAGTTGGAAGACTACCGTGGCTCCGGTGGTTGTGACAATAAGGATTGCATCTTTGAAGGAGGGTCATATTTTTTCAACTCCGCTAGTCTATACATAAGATTCTGGAAGGAGAACTTCATGCCAGAACAAGAAGACTTCACTAGGGTCCCAGTATGGATCCAACTATATTCTCTCCCTACAGACTATTGGGCACCTTTGGTGCATCAAGCCATTGGAAACGGATTGGGAGAATGCATCAAAATGTCAGAAGGCACAAGAAATGGACATTACATCTCATATGCTCATATATGTGCCTACATGGATGTTTCAGGAGCTTTGCCCGGAGCTATCAGCGTGAACTTCAGGGATGAAATATGGACCCAACCAGTGGATTATGAACATATTCCATTCAGATGTTGGAAATGCCACGAGCACAACCATCTATTCCAAGATTGCCCACAGAATAAACCACCTCCAAAGGACGACCCAATTGGGGCTAAAGGTGAATAGGGATTTATCAAAGTTACTCATAAAAACAAGAAAGCTAGAAGGAACACTACGAGAAAGGAGGCCCTTAGGCAGGCGACACACAATAGATACGAAATCCTCTCATCAACAACAGTGGAGAAAGGCCAATCGAGCAACTACATAGAGCAAATTCAAGATCAGCACAAGGAAATGGACACGGAAGTGGAAAACACCACAAACCCATCCACAACTGAACAGGCAACTCAGGAAGAAACGGAAATGGACTACACACAGGAGCTTCCCACCTCAGAGGAAGAATTAATAGAGGAAATTATGATGGGAATGGATCTGCAGAAACTTTCAAAGGAATGGACCTCAAAAGGATTTGAGGGTATTCCAGAAGATCACATAAAACATATAGAAGAAGCATACATCCTGCAACAGAACTTCCAAAAACAAAGACAGCATCAAACCAAGGGGGGGAAGCAACCAGTTGGCGACATCAAAGCAAATCTCAAGGCCAATAATCAAATCACCAAAGGCCAACCTAAAAGAAGAGGCCGGAAAACAAAAGGTCAACATCTAGCTGAGCTGGGTTGAGCCTCATCAATGTAGGCAAGGTAAAGGTTCTATCTCTCACCCCCAACATTTTATCATGAATTGCACATCATGGAATATAAGAGGACTCAATAGCCCTTAAGAAAAAAAGATTCTTAAATCCAAAGTAATCTCAGGAAAAACATACATTCTTCTGCTGCAAGAAACAAAAAGCGGCCTGTCTGAAATGATGAACATACAACCCTATTTTACAAAACAATACAGCCATTTAGCCATAGTGGCTCAGGGCACAGTTGGAGGCATAGCCACTTTCTGGAAAGACTCTAGGTTTCATTTGATTGACTCATTTGATTCAAGGCATGCCCTAACAACCATCCTTCAGGTCATAGGCACCAAAGAGAAAATATGTATTACAAATGTCTATGGGCCTCATTCGGTCAAAGAAAGGCTGGCCTGACTCAATCATCTAAGCATCTATCTCCAACCTATTGATCATAAGTTCCAGATTCTGGCAGGAGACTTCAATATGATCCTAAATCTGGTTGAGAAAAGGGGAGGTCTCCGTCGTCTTGATTTGGACTCCCAAGCTTTCCAAGGTATGATTGACGATCTGAACTTCATAGATACCCCTACCAAAAATGGCATCCACACTTGGAACAATAGGAGAGGGGGAGAGCATCAAATTGCTTCTAGACTAGATCGATTTCTTCTCTCTGAAGACCTTTTCCTTTCATTTCTGGAAACGGAGGCCATCATCACTCCACAGGCGGGGTCTGATCATTGGCCGATTGTCCTTACCTTCTAGATCTCTTTAAAACCAAAAAATGCCCCCTTTAGGTTTGAAGCTTTCTGGCTTTCCCACTCGGATTTCCAAGACAAAATCAAAGAATGGTGGACCAAAGATTTTCCCCCTCAAGGAAGCAAGATGAAAGGATTACATCAAAAACTTAAGTTCATCAAGCAAGAATTAAAAAAATGGAACCAAGAAACCTTCAGAGATATTACCTCGGAGAAAAATATTATAGAGTCAAAAATGAAATCTCTTCAACAAACAATCATCCAGAACGGGTTAACAGAGGAAACAAAGCAAACAGAGATGGAACTTCAAAAATATTGGGAGATAAGAGCAACTCAGGAAGAGATCCTTTGGTGACAGAAATCTAGGATCCAATGGCTCAAAGAGGGGGAGAGAAATACTTCTTTCTTCCACAAATCTATGATCTAGCACCGGAAAATTAATAGGATCCTCAACCTCAAGAACGAGCAGGGGCAGATGCTTGATACTCATCAGCAGATTGAGGAAGAACTCCATCGGCATTTCTCAAGCATCCTAACTGAAAGCAACCACCACAATGAGGATTACATAAGGAAAATCACCAATCATATCTTGTCTATATTAACCAAAGAACACAATCAGATGTTGTTAAAAAAGATAACCATGGAGGAGTTGGAAGAAGCGGTTCAAACACTGCCGAATGGAAAAGCCCTAGAACCTGATGGCTTCACCACAGATTTCTGCAAAGCATGTTGGAACACAATCAAGGACTCAGTATATGACCTGGTGGAGGAATAAAAAATGAAGAAATCTATATTTCCCTCTCTCAACACCACTTTCCATGCCCTCATTCCTAAATAAAAAAGGGCAGACTCCCCAGGTCAGTGTCGACCCATTGCCCTCTGCAATGTCATCTACAAGATCATATCCGAAATCCTAGCCAATCGTTTAAAGCCTCTTTCACCACTCTTGATCTCTACAAACGAAACAAGATATGTGGAAGGTAGGCAAATCATGGACAACATCATTCTATCTCAAGAAATCATTCACACGTTGAAAGACCAAGGAAAACCGGGGATGTTGATCTAGCTGGATATGTCTAAAGCCTTTGACAAGATCAATTGGAACTATATCCCACCTCGATCATCAATCCCTCGAGAGGCATCAGACAAGGTGATCCTCTTTCTCCTTTCCTCTTTATTATTTTGGCGGAGGGGTTAGGCAGATCTATTTCGGCAGCCTCGGCTAGTAGTCTCATCTCAGGCCTCCAGCTATATCCCCGACTCCCCTCCTCAACCCACCAACATTTCGTGGATGATACCCTCCTCATGGGATACCCCTCGGTTAAGGAAGCCCTTGCTTTCAAAAGAATCCTAAACGACTTCTCCCTTGCCTCTGGTCTGGATGTGAATGAGGTTAAATCAAAAATATTCTTCCTCAACACCCCAATAGCTTTTCAAACTCATATTACTCGAATCCTAGGTTTGCAGATAAGTCTCTTTCCTTCTAAATATCTAGGTGTTCCCCTCACTGATAAACCTCTTGCCTGTTCGAACTGGGAACCTCTTATCTCCAAGCTCAAGAAGAAAATTTCTAAATGGACTTTCAGGGCACTCAATCTAGCGGGAAGATTAATCCTTGTCCATTCTATCCTTCAAGCCATGCCCCTTTATCTTTTCTCGGTTATTGCAGCTCCAAGGTCTATCTCAAGCCAGATGAGAACCATCCAAAGGGACTTCCTTTGGAGAGGAAAAGCCATTCATGGAAAGTGGGCTCTGGTGGCCTGGGACAAAGTGTGCTCTCCCAAGCATGATGGTGGTCTTGGCCTTAGAGACCCTGATCTCCTTGGTAGGGCCATGGGTGCTAAGACTTGGTGGCGATGGATTACAAATCCTACCACCATTTGGGCCATGCTATGGAAGGCCAAATATGCCCCCATGACTCCTTGGGCCTCTCTCTTAAGGCTCTCAGGCAATCTTAAAGGGTCTCCAATGTGGAATAAGGCTTGGGAAAACAGATCGTTGATTCAAGAGCACAGTTTCTGGGAGATTGGCAATGGTCAACATGCTTTATTCTGGGAGGATGTGTGGGAGCAATGCCTAGCTTGGATAAAGAGATTTATAGGCCTGTTAAAGAATACCTAGATGAGAAAAATAAAAGAAACGTAAAATATTATTGGAAAAACACTGAAACTTCTAATTGGAGGGACTGGAAGAACCTGGCAGACTATCTTCCAATCCATCTCCATCAGCTTATAAACTCCCTTAATAAGGAGCTCGTCAACAGGCAGACTCAAAGGATGGACGGTCCAGACACTCTGAGATGGGGCTCCAAACTGGAAGGAACTTTCAACATCAAATAAGCTTACAGCCTTTTGAAAAATCCAACCTCTACTCAAGCGGACAGCAAATGGAAAAAATTATGGAGTAGGAACCACTGGCCGAAGATCAATGTCTTTCTTTTGCTGATCACGCACAGAAAAATTCTAACTTGGGACAATCTTCAAAAGAAAGGTTTCAATGGCCCCTGTATTTGTAGTCTTTGCTTCTCTGACTTTGAAATGACCAACCACCTCCTCAACACCTACACTTTTGCTGCCAACATTTGGTCCTGGTTCCTGTTAGTCTTTGAGACCTCTGACCGCTCCCTTGATTCCATTCACAACACCCTGGAAAATTGGCACCCAGCCTTCTCTAGCCAACCTCTTATCAATCTGGCTTGGAACCTTCTTCCGGGTATTATTTGTTGGGCTCTTTGGAAGGAGCGCAATTCTCGAACCTTCAGGAATGTAGCCTCTAAGGAGGAGCAAATCATTCACAACATTAAGACAACGATGTAAGAATCTGCTTCCATTACTAAGATTTTGGGCTTCCCCCACCCTCCAACAGCAGCTGAATGTAGGATCCTTAATCTTCTTGATCTTCCCATCACCGGCAATGCTTCTTCTTCCCAGTTTGTTTTGATCAATCCCTCGTTTTTGACTATCTGGCATCCTCCTGAACAACCTTTCCTCAAGCTGAAATATGATGGGGTGTCCAGAAACAACCCTTGCTTAGCAGGCTTTGGAGATGTTTTTCGTAATTCTATGGGATCCAGCTTGTGGATTTACTATGGTAATTTAGGCCATACCACCAACAATGTAGCTGAGCTCCAAGCGCTGGCTAGGGGTCTTGTCATTGCCAAGAAAAACAACTATTGGTCCCTTTTGGTCGAGGGAGATTCCAATGTTGCTACCCAAGCTTGTCGAAAATTGTAGCAAGGCTGAAGCATGGCTAAAGTCTCTGCTGGATGGCTTCTCAGCCATATTCTTCAGTGAATTAATGACATCATAAAAGAAGCAAAAGGGGTTTTGTTTCAAGCGGTCAGACGAAAGGCCAACAACATGGCCGACTACTTGGCCAACTAGGGGGTAACAACCCAGGATTGGCTCTTGTCTCTGGAGTGGAATTCTTTCGAATCACCTGAAATCAAGAAGGTGTGTACCACAATCAATATCAATGACCTTCACAAGGCAGGCGTCATATCGCAGTCGTCCAATTAGCCTATCCATTATGACAGAGTAATCCTTTGAAGATTTATCTCGTTCTCTAAGCACAGGTCGACCTTGGATCAGATCTCCTTGGCCTGTTCCCCTGCCCTGCAATTATTCTCTGCCTGATCTCATTAAGTCGATCAACATGTGTCTTCGCTTCCCAACTGCTACTAGCCGTGCTTGCATGTCTCCATAACTACCCCCCACCCAACTCTTTTTCCTCATTTCACTGCTAAGTTTCACTGCTGTTTGACCTCCCTCTTCTTGGCCTTGTTCTCCTACAAAACCTCTCAGCGCAGGTTCTGCGGCCTTCCCTTTCTGGCGCTTAGTCTGCGAATTGCCCCCATTCCCTTTGAGCTTAAACACCCTCTCATGGCCCCTCATCACAGGCCTCCTCCCCCTCCTCCTATTCGCCGCAGCCGAACTGCCCAGTGGAAGAACCCCACCTATCACCCTTTTACTAGGGAGGAGTTTCAAGCCATAAATGTTGCTTGTCACATCAGGGATATCACCCCAGAGCCAATGGTACGCCAGAACGACCGATCAATATTGATGACTTTTTCAATGATGATGATGATATACTAGCTCCTCTGGGTTTGTAATTTTCTGTTTCTATCTTGTTTTGGCCTACTCATCAGGTTTTTTGTTGCATAGAGCCAGTGTGCTCACAACTGGATTTCTTCCCTTGCTATCGGTCTCCCCACCTAGCTTCTCTTCCCCTGCTTCCTTTTTCCCTAGGTGTGGGATTGATCTAGTGTTTTGGTGGTCTTTGGACAACTGCCTCGATGGCCTTTTTGTAACTATATTTTTCTGGTTTTAATGTGAATAGTAACTCCCAATTTACAAAAAAAAAACATTTACTTTTACCCATCAATAAAAATTTATCCAATTACCATAAATTACCATACTATTTTTATTTTATTTATTTTCTAATACTAACCTGATACAAATAATTACATTAAAACAAATCATCATAAATTTATATTCTATTAAAAACTTATAAACAAAAAAATCTACTCACTTTGCCTTAATTCTATATTCCCCTTTTTTTATCTCTCAAAAATGTTTAGTCCATCTAAAAAAAAATTAGTCCATAGATTACATTAAAACAAATCATCATGAATTTATATTCTATTAAAAACTTCTAAACAAAAAAAATCCACTCACTTTGCCTTAACTCTATATTCCCCCTTTTTTTTTTATCTCTCAAAACTGTTGAGTCCATCTAAAAATAATTAGTCCATAGGGATTTGAACAGTGACCTTTGGCAAGGAGTGCCTTAAGAGTGAACCCATTCACTGTCAATCCAAAGCCCCGTGGGCTTTTTAAATTCAATTTAAAATCCATGGAATTACAGAAAAAATATACAAGCTATGGAAATATGTTTGTTATTACATTCCCAAAAGTTAGTTTAGTTGGTCGAATTTTTGTTGCTAAATATTTCGCCAATTGAAATGTCAGCCACCCAATACTCGTGAACCACCATTAAAAGAAATATCACTCACTATTACATTACAGTTACCACGTAACTATAGCTATGAAAAACAAAGAGAATTGAAGGCAAACTCTGGAAGGAAGCAAGGTGAGAAATTGTAGCATTATGATGTCCATGTGAATATATTAATAGAAATATATGCCCATGGGAATTATAGCAAAATTTTAAGATTCTGAAAATTCTTTTGAAAACACTCACACATTGAAATTTCATGATAAGAAGAAATACTAACAAGATTGGATTGTCATGCATTTATTTAGATTAGTAGTGAGACCTGGATTTGACTCTTCTCAAACAGGGAACTCAAGCTCCAACATTATTCAGACGTTAAGCTCCAACAATTTTATAGCACTATTCAGACCTCAAGCTCAAGCAAATTTCCAACACTATTTGAATTTCGGACCTCAAGCTCCAACAAATTTCCGTGGACCACACTAAATACCAAATCTTGATCAAGGCTCAAGAGTTGTTGAATTTTAATGTTGGTGTTACATCAACATGGATGATGCTAAAAGTAGTTCCACTATCAGGCTTGTGTAATTTACCAAATGCAGTTGCAAGTTGCAGATACTAAATCTATATGTCACATAACCAGAAGAAAGTTGATAATCCACATGTCCATGCAAAGAAGACAATGATTCTAGATTCCAATTTCCTGGATATAGTCATGGCGTTGCGGATTCTACTGCAATTCCTAATTTCTTATTGTTCCTCCAAAGAAGAGCTCCAACAACACCATAGCCGCCGCAGGTATGGAATCCGAGATTGGGCAAAGGCAGCATCCGACCAATCTTATCCAGATTGGTTCTATGCAGTGGCTGCTTATGCTAGATTCAGCGAAGTTGCTAAGCCTGCTAAGAGTTTTTCGGATGAAACAACTTTGCATCTTTATGGCCTTTATCAGCAGGCGATATTTGGACCTTGCAATGACCGGAACCTTCGAGCCCTCATGAAGCAAAGCAAGTGGTCCAGGGTTTCTAAAGCTACCCTCTGCAACGTCGTCGCACACCAGACCAGAGGTACAGGGAGCGCAGGGGTAAACAGGAAGGGAGTCTGGGTTTCTAGCGTAGCAGCAGTCAGATTTTTCCATAAACTAAAATTTTATTCCCTTGTCGCAGATCGGCCACTCTCCAGGACATGGCTGAACTTGCCCCCCCAGATCCGATTTGATATATCCAAAGAGGGATAAGGGATCACTAGAACGAATTTTTTGCAGAGAGTTAAGCACCTGCTTCGATCAAATCAACCAGCAGGCAAAGAATTAAAGGATGCCATTTGGAAGGGATGGGTAGTGCAGAATGGGTGCTGGGGCAACAGTCTGGGCAACGTTATCACAGATCTGACCCTAACAGATCTCAGGGCGAGCCTAACCATCTATGCCAAGGTTAAAACACTGCATGCATTCGATCTGTAGGAAATGACACAGGCACCAGAGCCAAAGGCTACTGCAACAGGACATCAGAGCCGAAGAGGTGAAAATAGGATCCCATCTCTGGCATCAAGGACTATTTATGGAGGCAATCACCTAAGGGATAGGATCTACGGTGACGAGAAACCCAACAAGGAAAGATCCGATCCATTGCCCTCCACAACAAACCCGTTTCGATTCTGGGCAAAAGCGACGTGCTGGACAAGGGTTCCAAGCAGGAATAAGAAAAGAATAGGGAAATAGAAGACTACAGAGGACAGATCCGAGGCCAGCAAGGATGATCAATCCAAGGGAAGCAATGGTCACAACGTAGGGAACGCAAAGCACTCTCTATGGCGAGGAGAATTTGTAGATCCTTGGATAAACCAATTTCAGTTGGCAACAAGATATGGATCCCCAGTAAGTACCCATAGTGTCCAGGTGTTTGTCAAAACCCCTGCTGGAAAAACACAATTACTTTGGGTAAAAGAGATCGAATCTGTAAAGCAACTACAGAATCTTATACTACAACAATTTGGATATCCCACCAGATCACAAAATCTGATACATGGGGGTAGAGTACTCTAGGACACAAAGTACCTTAGGGAATAAAAAATCGCACCCTTGTCAACAATAAGAGGGGGCACGAAAGACATCAACATAAATCCTTACAGGGGTGAGGGAAGTGGGAATGGTACAAAAATTATAGGCACACATCAGGGTAAAAAAATAGGAAGTATATCCTTCAAAAACATTCTTCAAGGGAAAAACACAACGAAACAGCACCAAATCAAATAGGTATGGATGCAAGGCCATACATTGTGGAACAACTGAATCATACCCCATAATATAGCATAGATATACCAGAAACAGATGAGCACTGCACTGTATATAAAATACAAGCAATAATATGTAGATTCAACTGTTTTTGGCCCAATCCGGTTGATCTATTTCATTAGATCTTCACAAACTGGACTACACAATGTGAAATACATCTCTGTTCAAAGGGGTTCTTCATAGTGAACTTTCCTATATTAGAGGCTAGAGACTCTGTAATACAGGAAGGACCTTGGTTCTAGGGATCCACAAGACTCTTCATCACACCATGGTTCCCAGATTTTGATACAAATATAATGATTGTCTCTAAGATGCTAGTTTGGGTGCGATTGCAAAATCTCCCATTACACCGCTGGAGTCAACAAGTACTCGCAGGAATCAGTAATACTATGGGTCGTTACATCAAAATGGACACCCAAAGACTGGAGGAAAGAATCTACACTTATGCACAAATATGTGTGGAAGTAGACCTTGACAAAGGCTTGCCAGACCAAATTCAACTGGAGCATAGATAGAGGTGCTGGTCACAGATTTTAGATTATGAAAATACAACATTCAGATGCAGAACCTATTGACAAATAGGACACCTACAAAGCACGTGTCCAACAGCCAAAAAAGACACTTGTAGGAAGAAGAAAACGGGGAAACAAGCCAAGGGATGGCAATTTCCTCCACCACTCTCGGATGACGAGGAGGAAGAAGAGGTGGAACATGTAACCCCCAATGATACCAATCAGATGAACAAAGAACCAGAAGTAGAAGACATAAATCCACAAGAACCTATAGACATATGGTCGGCAAGGATATCAGAAACAATGGATATGAGCAGATCCAAATGTCAACACATATCATACACATCAGATTCTGATAAAGAGAATCCCCAAACTGTGGCTGATACAACGCTAGCACTTATAACTCCAACAGACTCTCAGGGGGGGTGGAGAAAGGTTGAGAAGAAAAAAGGGCGAAAAACTTGACTTTACCCCCCATTTGTACATTATTACTTGTTTCTTATTTTTTTGAAAATTGTATACCTTGCATGTGATTGATATATGCATCTTTTTTTGACAAAAATTGAGCACCATTTTTTATTATGGCTCACAGAGATGGCTAAGGGCCAATGCAGCATATGCCGAAAGGCATCTACAACATGTAATTTTTCAATTATAATGAAAGATTGTGATTTTTCCAGTGGAAAAAAAAGTTAATCAAATTGTATAAACTTCCTAATTTCCTAAAAAGTAAATGGGTGAAATTAAATAGAATATATGCTTTAGATTTTTCAGATTTAAAATCATTAAAATATATATATTTTTACACTGTTTTATTTTGTTTAATTTTATTACAAGATATTATACCACAAATCATTTCAATGTTTCTTCCTAATTTCTATCTGTTATGGTTTTGTATCTTATAATTGGATGTCTACTTGATTCCTTCATTTACATGTACTTTTATAAATTTCTATTTAATTTGATTTTAAAAAAAAAATTTGACTCTATTCGATTATAATTTAAATTTACAATTACAATTAAAGATTAAATTATTATTATTATAGAATATATTAAAATTAAAAATTAAATTTTTTTGATTTTTTTTTCATTATTATCCAAAGAGTTATTTTATAGGTGGTCTCACTTTATCCGGTAAAAAATTAGATGTTGTTGATCACCTACTAATATATTAGATTGTCCAAAACTCATGAACTTTTAGAAGTTCAAGCACAACTAGAGCATTTATATCAGTACTATAATATCAAAAATCAAAAGTAAACATTTAGTCGCAAGTGTTGGAAGATGTCACTAGAGATGGATCTCTAACACTCAAACCTAGACAATCATGAGAAGCAGGTTGACATTTAAAATGGAGCTCAATATGAGCCAACCTCGCATCGATCTTTGATTTCGCTACGCCTGTTTTAGCCTCGGTTGGTCTTCATAATTAATGTTTTATCCCTTCAAATATATGTGATAGTAAAAACAAGACATGTTCTTCATTTCAACTTCAAAAAAGAGGGAAATTTGAATTTCTAAATTTGAATATTTGGCTCCAAGAATATCAAGTCGGCCCTCCAAGTGTTCAAGTTGGACCAAATTATAGAGGCAACCATTCGACCTCTTAGAAGGCTATAAAGGCTTCGACCTCCTCCTTAAAACAAATTTCAGATCTCTCATTCTCATTTGTTCACATGTGAAGCATTAGGCCAAGATTCATTTATGGATAGACCAAGTTTATAGGCATACCTAATTATCTGAGGGAGACCAAGTTCATGGCAGAAATTTTTTTTTTAGGCGGACCACATATTTGAGGAAGGTTGAAATTTTGTGTGGTAGAGTTGACTGAAATTTCTAAGGCTACTTATTTATGTTTGACAAGGTTTGACATAGTTTTGGTTATGGTCAAGTATGACCTTGTTTTGATTGAAGGAGAGGAGATTTTATATCTTGTTGAACTAAATAATTTCTCTAAGAAAGGGTTGTTGGGTTTTCCCCCAAGTGGGTTTTCCCAGGGAAAAATACTTGTGTCTTTTGTTTGGCTATCTCTTTTATGACCCTACTAGCATTTTTGCTTCTATCATTGATATCTTCTGTGTAATTGCTTTATAATGAATGCAAACAAAAGAAATATTATCATAATAAACCATAAGAAGTAATTATCATATTAGAATACCTTTGAAAAATCAACATGGTATCAGAGTTGGTTAAAGAGAAACCACTAAAGGGACTTCAAAAAGAGACAAGTTTATATCCCTGTGTAAGAAGCATCTTTACCCTAGCTCTACTTGTGTCTAGACTAGGTATGAAGGAGGACTAAAGTCCTAGTTTGAATTATGGTTGTGATTAAAAGGATGTCCTCATCCAATGCCTAGTTATGGATTTAAGAAGGACTGAATCCCTAAGCATGAAATTTTAAGTATGGGCAAGAATCTCGTGACAACATTGCAGGTAGATCTCCACGTGGATTAGGCCTTAGTATTAGTAGGCCTTAGTGTGAGTACGTCTAGAAGGAACCTAGAGAGGCCTCAGTCTAAGTTTTAAACCTTAAAATTATAGCCTTAGTCTATTTATTGCAGGGTTGAAGGACCTCGGGATTAGGCCACAAAACATACCTAAGCCCAAAGTG
The DNA here is from genome assembly GCA_000404065.3 of Pinus taeda. Classification (NCBI taxonomy): domain Eukaryota; kingdom Viridiplantae; phylum Streptophyta; class Pinopsida; order Pinales; family Pinaceae; genus Pinus; species Pinus taeda. Next base: position 25,460 of record APFE031162610.1, on the reverse strand, counting down.
TCTCAGTCAATAGAAAACTTAGCAAAATTGTCCTTTGCTGAAGCTTGTTTACAAAAGATCATTAATGACTTTAAATTCAAAATTTGGAGAAAAAGACACATGATCAAAGGGAAATTGTTTTAAATAAGTAGGAAAACTAAATAAATGGTTCTGACTAAGAAGTAGACTTGTTAATCATAGACAATAGAAGCAGAAAAAGAACTATGGAAATAAAAAGGGAAACAAGGATTCATCATTGCAAGTAGATCTCTGCACGGATTAGGCCTTAGTGTGAATATGTCTAGAAGGAGCTAAGAGAGGCCCCATTCTGAGTTTTAAACCTTAAAATTATAGCCTTAGTCTATTTATTACAGGATCGAAGGGCCTCGGGATTAGGCCACAAAAGATACCTAAGCCCAAAGTGTCTCAATGAATAGAAAGATTAGCAAAATTGTCCTTCATTGAAGCTTGTTTGCAAAATATCACTAATGACTTTAAATTCAAAATTTGGAGAACAAGACACATGATCAAAGGGAAATTGCTTGAAAGAAGTAGGAAAACTAAATTAATGGTGTCGTTAAGAAGTAGACTTGTTGATCATAGACAACACAAGTGGAAAAATAACTATGGAAATAGAAAGGGAAACAAAGATTCATAAATGGTTTTGGTAGTAAGCCTCAAAAGCAATGGGAGGAATACACGATTGAAGAAAAATGTAATGAACAAATAAGCTATTTAGAGCGTGTGATTTTCAGGCTACTTGATGCAAAAGAGGAAAGGGAGTATGTTTTACAAGAACAGTCAAAGAGGAGTGAGTTTTTGGCATCATAGAAGCTTGTTTACTATCAATAAATGGATGTAGAGGATTCACCAGCTAATCTATAGCTTCATAAAGTAATGAAATCATCACAAGTTTGAATATGGATTATGGTTGAAATAAGAACTAAATGCAAGATAAGGCTTGCCGAGATTGTAAGGTATGTGTTCAAAAGTAGAAGTATTGCTTTGAAGTTGCATACTTTAATGCTATAAACCTTGTATGATTGAACTAGTATATGGTAGATCTTTCCTTAAAGTATTTCAGAAATGATAAGTTTGATTTGATTCAAAAAATTTACTCTAGAAGTATAGGGAACTAAGAAGAAGAGTTATAAAACTTGTGCTATGATACCTTCTTAGAAAATATGATAGTCCTAGGGATTGTAAACCCTAGGTATATATTAAAGATATGATTAAGAAAGCCCTAGGGTTTGTGGACAAAACCCTAAACCCAAAGTATTGAAAGATGATGATTCTATTGAATGAAGAAACCTTATCCCATGCAAGGGATGAAAGGAAACATGGTTGATGATGAGGGAAAAGATGAAGAGTTTATAGATGGATTTATATGATTTTTGCAAAGAAGACAAGGATCAAGAGGGAGCTAACAAATTCCCTTCAATCCTCAAAGATAAGTACTTCATATCGCTCTCTTCATTTATTATTATTATTTTTATGTTATTCAGCTTCATCTCTTTGTTTCTTTTGTTGGGTTATAATTGTTCTTCCATGGCTTCCTAATTATGTTTGTAGGAACATTTTCAATGCAGCCAAGACTTTGGCAGCAAGAAGAAGCATCAAGAAGAATAGAGTAAATTTCCTGGCAAGAGGATTCTCTTAGAAAGAATAATTTGCATTCAAGAGGGAGAAATAGTACCATTCCATATGACCGGAGGAGATTCTAGTGTAGAGGGAGCAGACTATTAGGACAACAAGTCTGGAAGAAATATGTATATGTAAATTGTGTCGAGACTTGAACAGAAGCCAATGTTGACTTCCAGGGGATTTAGAATTCCTAGCACGTAGCAGATGGCGACATAGAGAAGTACAAAGAAGTATTCATAAAAAAATATCCTAGTAAGAGGGAGAAGACTATGTTAAGACGTTTGCTCCAAATTGTCAGAAGGACTCACATGAAAAAGGGAGTAGTAGTGGCAAGAGGATTTTTTTTCCATGATAGAGGGAGCAGTCAAGCCCTAAGAAACTAGTCAGGGTGAATAAAAAGTAGCCATTGTAATGTATCCAATGAAGGGAGTTGGTCAGTTTATGGTTGATCCAATGCATGTGGCATGTGTCTAAAATGACGAAGTATAGTTGTAGGAATATATAGATTCATATTGGGTAGAGAGTGTTGAAGACAGGAGAGAACATCAAGATGATGTTTCGATTTGGACTCTTTTTTGGTAGGAAGCAAACATCTGTCACACTCAGGACTACAAAGGACAAATATATTGTAGCTAGTTTGACAAGTTGTGAAGCAGTGTGGTTTAGGTAGCTACTCATAGGATTGATTTTTTAGTTGTAGGAGACGATCATGATGACAGGTCGAAGCACATTGAGATCTAGTACCAAGACATGATACAAAAGGGAGCAATAAGGCTCCAATGAATTTCTATAAACAAGCATGATGTTGACATTATCAAAAAGTCTCTATCCCCAAATGAAGTTTGTACACATAAAGGAAAATATTAGATTGGTTGAGAATGCTTCCCTCAGTAAGAGGGAGTGTTGATGTTGTAGCATTAAGGTGAAAACATTCTCCCTAGGTTAGGATATTGACAGTTCATATATATTGACTAGGGGCCATGTATTGTGGCTAGGGAGAATGGCCCAGAGAGCATCAAGGACTAAAGTGCTCCCTCGGTCATGGGTTACTTGACCATATTTCCAAGGGTTACTTAACTAGTGGGTTGAGTGAGTTCCTTATAGCATTGGGATAGAGAGTTACCATTCAAATAACATGCATGAATGGTAATAGCCCAAGGTTTCACCATAGGCCATAGGTGTTGACCATGTTCCAAGTGAAAACTTAGATAATTAGTGAACTGCTCCAAGTGACGACCTGTTGAGCATGATGTTGATGTAGGATACTTTCCACATGTAGTGGATGATACATCAATATAGCTAGTTCATTAAACCTTTCTTAGATAATTTTTTCAACAACAGAACATCTAAAAAGGTCATTACGAATATCTCCCTAGCTAAGAGGGAGCGTTGAATTTTGTAGGTATGGTCTGTCTTCATAGTTAATATTTTATGCCTTTAAATATATGTGATAGTAAATACAAGACATGTTATTCATGTTGACTTCAAAAGATAGGGAATTTTGAATTTCTAAATTTGATTTTTTTCTCTAAGAGTATCAAGTCGGCCCTCCAAGTGTTCAAGTCAACCTAGCTCATGGAGGCACCCATTCACTCTGCTAGAAGGCTATATAAAGGATTTAACCTCCTCCTCAAAAGAAATTTTAGTTTTCTCATTCTCTTATATTCACACCTAAAGCAACATACCAAGCTTCTTTTATGGGAAAACCGAGTTTATGGGTTGACCTAATTATCTGAAGTAGACCAAGTTCATGGCAGACAAACTTTTTTGAGGTAGAATAGATCTCTGAGGAAGGCCAAAATTCTCTGTAGCAGAGTGGATTGAATTTCCTAAGGCTATTTATTTATGTTTGATTAGGTTTGACCCATTTTTGGTTAGGGACAAGTCTAGCCTTGTTTTGATTGAAAAATATCATATTGTATCTCTTGTTGAAATAAATAATTTCTCTAAGAAAGGGTTATTGGGTTCCCCCCCAAGTGGGTTTTCATAGGGTAAAATACTTGTGTATTTTGTTTGATTGTCTCTTTAAAGATCCTACTAGCATTTTTAATTCTACTATTGAGATATTCTGTGTAATTGATTTAGGATGAATGTGAACATAAGAAATATTGTCATAAGAAATCATAAGAAGTAATTATCAGATTAGAAGACCTTTGAAAAATCAACAACTTTCCATCTTTCATAGGCATAAATATGCATTTGGGTAGATGAATTAACACACTAGACAACTGGACAAATCGTAAATTCTCTTATTACTCCAAGAAAGAAATTTACAAGGAAAATACAACACGAGCTTTTTGTATCTCAATCTCTGTTTCTCCAAATCCTTCCTGAGAAATCATCCAAGGTCTCCCCTTTATACATAATAATTTTCAAACATAAAATATCCTAATAGAAACAATCATATAGGACATCTATTCAAGTTACCTAAAGCTAACTCACAACTTGCCAGACACTTGATACCTTTACACATGGCCACTTGGCCATAAGACCAATTTCATTAAAACAAAATGCTAGCTAAGTTTTCTTAGGTTCTTATAAAATCCAGAAAAATGTAATTACATAAAAGCCCCTATTTATAATTTGTATAATTTTACAGTTACATATGAAGGAATTATCCCATGTTGAAAGGATTTTATGAGTTCCCTCCTTTTGGGCCTAGGAGAAATGATTTTTCTTAGGGTTGATGCTCCTACATCATACTCCCCAGGTTGAAACTTTTCATGACCTCCTCATCATGAGCCTTTAACTTATGTATTCCTCCTAGATCCCACACCTTATGTTGAAATTTCCCACTTACTCATATGCATAGCCAGTTTCTTGCTACCCTTCCAGGATCCCATACCTTATTTTGCAACTTCCCATTTATCCATTGGTGCTACTATTGCTTCCTTCTCATTTGGTTAATGAAATCCCTCGTATTCGCCTATATGTTATAGTTGAATACCTCCTTTTCTCCATTTTATCATGACTCAGGTATCTCCTTCATCACCATCCTCCATTTCTCCAATTCAGTGGCCATCCTATTCTTTTGCTGGATCAAACCTTTGGTACCACTTATTTCCAACAAGGTCTTTAAAATCTTTATCTCATTATATGGTTCCCATTCTTCATTGTAGAAGTTTGACTACCTTTCCCATGGTTTTTATATGGAAGGTAGATCTCCATATTGTACATATATAATGGATCTATTGTAGTAATCTCTCAATTTATTTATTACTAGTTCTGCTCTATCATTTCCCTCAACAAAATACACCATTTTATTAATTCCATGTTGTTGGTTATCCCTCAAAACAAGATTTGGATCCATATTTTTGTGATGAAATATAATAAATTTCATTTTCATGAGACATATTTGTCTCATACTTGTCCTCTTATCCCTCTTCTGAAAACACCTATTGTCCCTCTTCCATAACCACAAGTCTTTTGATCAACATAATACTTTGATTTTTAGCATATTAGGTTCATCCTACTCCTTAGATGAATTCTTTGAGAAGTCTTCATTTCCATATTCTTCACCCTCTTGATTCCCCAGAGCATACTTAAGAATGTGTAGGCCAAGCTTCTATACTTTTTAAGATAATTTCCCAATTACAAATTTGTCAACTTGTATAGTCCACTTCACAATAATAACCTTGGGACTACATAGACTACACAAATGCTTCTTCCAATGCCATTTTGAAGGTGAAAACTCAGCTTCAAAATCTAGGTTTCTGCCTTGCCCTTCCATGTTCTTCAAGGCATTTTCTTCATGCACTAATGATGTGCACTACTACCTAGTTTCTCCAAGTTTTCTATTATAAGATGCCTTCATTAGTGGTTGAAGCTCCTTCAATACAACCTTCAACCCTTCTCCCTAAAATAAGATGTCATTCTTATGAGGCAATTTCGTCTCATCCTCATCTTCCTCTTCCTTTGATGGAAGCTCTCATCATTATTGGCCTACACACTTGTACACAATCTAAAAAATCCTCCCATCCAAGTAGTTAGAAGTTTTTGAGTGACTAGCCTCCTTATGCTTCTTTTGTTCACCCTTTGTGCAATCTCCTTGTAGTCTGGCTAAATAATCTTTCATGGCTTTTAATAACATTATAATGGAATGATGCTCCTCCCTTTTAATGAGGATGTCTAAATCACTTTTTGATCTGATTGAATCATTACAGTTTTTTCATCCATCTCGATGCATTTGGAGTGCAAAAAGTGGAGGAATCAACTCACAGGGTTGTTTTTACCTGTAGGACCCAGTTTGGCAAAACAAGATTTGAAACATTCTAGGAGAGTTTTTAGGCATCAAACAACATTTTTTGGGGTACAATATTTCTTCTATAGTGCGGAAAATTTTCATGCTACTATACACAGAGAAGTTTCCAACGATCTATGAAGCGCATCAATCGAAGTTTGCATGCAAAATTTATACTGCTCAAAAGTTGACCTTCCTATTTTCACACCTATAGTTCAGGAGGATGCCACGTCATGTCCCATTATTCATGGAAAATGGGCTAGCCATTTGTTTGTGATGTAAAATACTGTAGAAGACTCTAATTTCAAACTCTAGCTAAGAGTTGATGTAGTCAAACTTAAACACTAGTAGGCTATCGGGCTGTGTTATAACCGAGCCACTAGGAGGAAGAGGCATTCCATTCTTTCGAGAGAAATTGTTCCATGGTTGAGAAAAGATAGCCAAGAGAGATAGGAGGTAGAGCACACAGGAAGGGTCTGTGCACTATATCATCCCACAAGCCACAAGCATTACCTCTTTACACCTGCATCCATATTTCCAGATAGAGAGAGAGAGCAAAGCAACCTCACCTTCTAGCTGAGTTTCCGAAAGGTTTTCCCAGAGAGCATGTCTTGTGCCTTATGTGTGTGAGATTATTTTTTCATTATCTGATTTTTTGCATTATTTCCATCCACATGCATGCACTAATTATAGTTAAATCTACAGATGTTAAAGTTTAATAAAACTATAATACTGTAAAATTTCAGTATTTTAATATATTATTATCATATCTTTTGTGAAAAACTGTCCATTGGAATATCCATATAAATTTATGGATTAGTTTTTCTCTATATTATGAAAATTGTTGAGATTTTTCCTTCACCTTAATTACCATCTTCATCTATCATCTCTGTGTTGCTGATTCTCATCACTGTGTTGTTGATTTCCCACTAGGATTTCTTCCTAACAAGTTCATAATCTAGTGAAGTCTCAGTGACTGCTTTATAGTCTTCCACAATCCATTGGAATGAGTTCTCCTTCTCTAATCCCACTCCATATTTTGAGGAATGAAATTCTTCCTTGGATCCATCTTATTGGCTTTTTCCTCCCTTAAATAGGCAGGCATCCTCTACTTGTCTATGGTCATGTTGATCTAATTCCTCCACTTTGATAGATTCTTTATCCATCATGATGGAAGCATCAATTGACTATCCATTAACTAAAATACCTACATTCACACACAACTCATTTGTTTTAAAAAGATAAGACTCTCCTGCCTCATTTGATGCCTCCTTAACTAGTTCTTCCTATTGGTCTTTTATGCGATGGTCCCTTAGTGTCTTGTCAACATCCACATCATCCTCTCTTTCTCCAAGGATTGATTCCTTCTTTGGTTCACCACAATGAAATATTGAGCTTCTCCTTTAGCTCAATTATTTCTTTGTCAATTTCATCTTGACTCATGCCATTTTCCTTGGCATTCTTCTCCCTTCTTCTATGGCTTCTCTTAGAAACTTGACTATGGCCATCAATATCCATCTTCCTTCCTCCTTTGCAAGGTTCCTCTCATTCACTGTGAGCTGCAATCAAGCCCATGTAACAAGTATTCTCCATCACTTGTTACCTAATACCTCACCTGCTTCTCCTCAACCTAGGCTATTGTTATTCCTCTAGTTCCCTCCTATGGAACCTCTTAAGCACTCCTTGATTTTCTATGGTGTCTACACTTTTGCGAACATCTCTTGTTCTCTCCTCTGGAGGACTTCCAACCTTAGCTGGAACACTTCTATGCTTTTGTATCCTTTCTACTACAAGGGTTCCTTGCCATGTCATTTAAGAACATTACTAGTTCTCTACTACACATTTCATTGTTGTAGCCAATGTCTTCCTCTGGAGCTTCTACCTGCAACGGTTAACTTCTCGCTAAATCTTAACAATTTTTTTAGAATGCAAAATTTTGTGATTCATAATGTTATTGAGAGAATCCTTCCCAAGTCATTGCAAGGATTGACCACTTCCATCACTAGAAGTTTAGGGAGGCAATCAAAATTGAAAAAAGGTTTATCTCGCTGAATAGGGATGATGGGTGGAAGATTAACAGTTGTTGGATCCCATCTCTTTTTCCCTAAGTTAGTGCCTTTCTCCCTCTCCTTTATTTCCCGGTGGTGTTCTCCTTTTATTTTTCCTCATTCTTTTGTTTTAATTAAGTTTTTTATTTAATTAATTTATTTTTTATTATATGATCTTTTATTTTTAAATGTGTTTATTTTATTTTTAATTTCATTGATAAACATATTTTTAATATTACTTCCAATGAAATTAGCAATGATTATTATCAAACTAATAATAACTATTATGTAAAGCATGTTTTATTAAAATTAAGAATAAATATAGTAATTCCTTTTTTATATTAATTATTTTATAAATGGTTTAATGTTTATACTATAATTCTTGTTATATAATGTTCACATTAATTACTTTATTATTATCCTTTAGCATTCATTTCTCTAGCATTTTCACCTCTCTACAGTATATAATTACATGGTTTGATGAGTTCATTCATGAGATCCTGATGACGAACCACGTTGAGTGGTTTGAAACCTAATGAACAGAAATATTGAAATGTGAATTACTGGAAGGATTATCTTAACAAAGTTACAAACTAGTTACCTGTCAGTTTCTCCACTTTTGATATATCGACTTCTCATTGTATTCTTACTCAGTTTCTTTGACACATTATTGTCACTCTAACTATTTCAAGCACTCACTAGCCATAAAATCCCTGTAATACAAACATTCGTTAGATTTCTTAACCCCAGAGGGCATTGTTGTGGCTCTAATACCACTCTAATGCAACCCCTACTTGGCTACACTTGAGTTAATACCAAATCATCACAACTGACCTTGTTTACCTCAGTCCAAACACGGCTACTCTCATTCCACTGTATTTATATCTTCTTCTTAGAACCCCACAATGTCTCTTATCCCTCCATTCATCTCCCAATCCAGACCCCTTAAGGGCTTATTTTGTGCTCTCCATCCCCCTTTGTTTGACACACAATTTCTCGATCACAATATCTACTCCAATTCACTCAATGAAAACTTGTATTAAAAAAAATGCATGACCGCACTTACCCTAAACTCTTATTCATGCCCAGGCCCATTGAATATTTGGTATTTTTTGGGCTACTCAGGTTGTTCGGGGTGTTCAACCCCTTTTCATGCACTTTCTTTGAATTGAAGCCTGAAGAGTTGAATATGTGGGTCATGCATCCAATATGTATCTAAAATGACTTAACTCCACTCCTACTTTCGATATAGCCTCGTAGTCAGGAGTTCGAGCTTAAAGAAATCGAACCTCATATTTAAATAATTTTGAAATGAAGTGGACTTTAAAAAATTATGCTTCTCAGGGGATTTTCTTTGTGGTCATTGATCAAACCCACACAAAGAGGTTAGGGTTTTCCCAAACCTGCATTCGCACTCATATTACACTCCTAGGGGATTTGATCCCCTTGAGAACTCGGACAACTGCTTCACCACAAGGAATAATTAGATTGAATGAGGCTAGATAAAACTCATACTCATAAATTCACTTTGAATTGTACAACAATAGTCACCCAATTGATACACATTGATAGAATAATGGAGATGTTATTTGAATCCACAATTTACTAGTTATTATGAGGGCAACAAAGGATTGAATCGTGACACAATTCAAATTCTTAAAGAGAATGGTACAAAGGGGTTTCGATTCACACATCTCTCCATATCCTCTTGCTCAAATTTAATAATTTACACACACACATGGAAACTCATCCTCTTTCACAAGCATCAATATGCATTTGGGTAGAGGAATTAACACACGAGACAACTGGACAAAACTCAAATTTTGTTATTATATTGAGAAAGATATTTACAAGGAAATTACAATGGGTTCTCTTACCTAACCTCTATGCAACATGAGATTCTATCTCTCGAGCTCTATTTTTCCAAATCCTCCTTGAGGTTCTAACTTTAAAAATGTTTGAGCTCTCCCTTTTATACATGATAATTTTCAGACATAAAATATATCCTAACTGCTGGCATTATGACTAATGTGTTGTCCTTGATGGAAACTAACTTGATGAGTTGTCCTTTGATGGAAACCTACTTGATGAAGATGTCAACATGATATGTCTACATGTGACAAAAAAGGATTATTAGTTTAGAGATAGAATAATGATAGAGATGAAGTTTGAAAAAGTATACACATGTTTGGTGAAGCAAAGTCGAGTATACACATGTTTTATGAAGAAAAGTTGTGTACACACTCAGGTTTGGTGAAGAAAAGTAGAGTATACATGGAAACTGTAAAGAAAATCCGCATACACACGCAGATATGAAGAATCAAAGGCATGTATAGTTTCTGCACCATGGTATTCTAAATACCAAGGGTCTTTACCATGGTATTGACCTATGGTATTGAGCGCAACAACAGATATTTGATCCCATCCAAGAATACCATTGGCACTAGCATGGTTTTGACCTGTGGTATTGTCTAAGGGTTAAGTTATATAAAGAGATGAAGATCAAAGTGTCTGAGGTGTGCAAGTGATAAATATTTTCATGAATAGTTAGATCTAAATAAAGTGTGCATGTAATGGGCTATTATTGATTTGTTTGATCTAAAAATAAGTATGCACCCAAGAATTTGATGATGGATCAGATCTAGTAGATCCGAAATGACAATGTTGATTATGGGTTGATTTGATCAGTGATGATAGTGTCTTGAAGTGTGATTTTTTTGTGTATGCCAAGATCTGGGTATGTTCGAAGTTCTATGATGTAGTGAAGGTTTGTGCCTGTAATTGTAGATCCGTATGTGAGTTTGATGATCTGAAAGGTGCGTACACACATGAGTTTAATACTGGTAAGTCACGTATATATTCATATCTATACACGGGTTTGTTTCCTAAATAATGTGTATACGCACCAAAATTATTTGAGGGAAGCACGTATATAAACTATGGTTTTGCTGAAAAAGATGTTTGATCTGTTTAATCAGTCTTCTTGTGTTTATGATGTTTGTCAATGAAGTCTTACTTGATGATCTGGGCTTAACAATGATATTTTGATTAATTGAAGAATGATGAAGCTACTAGTTGTTTGTGATTGAAGATCAGGGATGGTTATGTGATTATTTCAAAATGATGCAGTGGTTCTTCATATGATTCAATGTTTATTTAGAGTGAAAGTGGTTCAGTTTCAGGATTCAATGTTTTGAGATCTGTACACAGGTATGCTTCAAGGAAGTTGTGTATACACGTGAGTTTTCTACAACAAAGTAGTTTATATATTCTGATAATTTATTGATCAAGGCTTTCAGTTGATTCAGTAAGATGATGCAATGTTTGGGTTCAGTATTAGTACTTTGGTTATAGTGATCTAATGGTTTTGGTTGTTTGAGAATAAGTTGATTGAGTTGGGTTTCATTTGATTCAGTGATTGGTTGATTCAGAGATTAGTTATTTCAGTTGATGATTGAGTGATTTGTTGCAGTGATAAGTTTCAGCTTTGATGTTTGATTTTGGGCTTAAATGATGGTAGTGGGTCCAGTCTAAAAATTTGATTAAACGTTTCGTAGAAGCTGTGTTGTTTTGTAGCAGGTGGATCTAGTATGAAAATTATGAAATGTGGTCCATGGAGGTGTTGAGGGTTGGAGCCTTCAATGAGGAAGTCAAAGCTTCCTTCCAGTGATAGCTGGTAAATTAGATCAGGGGGTTGGAGCTCCCTTCCGGTGGGTGCTAGTAAATGAGATCATGGGGCTGGAGCTCCCTTCCAGTGGGTGCGGGAGAACAAGAGAAGGTTGTAGCCTTCTATAGGTGGGTGCCTGCATGCTTGTATGAGTCTACGCTAGTACAAGATTATAAGAATTTTTCTTTATAATAAAAGGAATATAGAGACGACAACAATACTAGTTTTTTCCCGCATTGGGTTTCCACCTAAAAATCCTAGTGTTTTGTGTGTTGATGTGTTTCTTATGTGTGATGGTTTATTTTGTTCTTAGTTCACATTGTTACTTTTTATTTAATGTATAATGAAGTATCTATGCACTAGCTCAAGATAAACATATTATGAATTAGCTGAAAAGTAAGTTTACTAGATATACACTAGTTGTATGAATAACAATCGTGTACATATGCAGGTTCCCTACAATAAAGTCACGTATATAAATATGGATATAAAATTGAAAAGTTTAATGATTTCAAAATACTAATTCACCCCTCCTCCTCCTCTTATTATTTTCCCCAACAATTGGTATCAAAACAGGTCCTTCAGTAGAAGCTTGACCGCTTTAAGGAGATCTATCAAGATGATGGGAAAGAAGAAGATAACTTGAAGGAGGGTTTCAGAAAACTGTGATCACAACATATCAGATTTAGTGACAGTTATAGATGTCAGAAAATATTCAAGTTTGGGATCACCCTGCTTTCTATTGATCAAGAATGAAGAAGATGATGATAAAGCACTATTAGGTATGGTCTTTTGTTCTAACTGTGATCCATTTCCTTCTCTACGCAATAATGATGGTGATGATGACAGTGAAACAAATGAACTTGCACCTATGGGTAAAATTGAAAGTAAGCACTCTAAAGAGAAAATAGATTAAAAAATGATGCCTCTAGAAGAAGAAGATCGAGGCAAGTCAGAAACAATGGACAATGTAGATGTGCCTGTATTGAGCAAAGATGATTATCAACAATGGAAAGAAAAGATGAAGTATAATCTAATGAATCTTGATGTCTGGTATCTAGTGTGCAATGGCTACACCAAGATTCCTCCATCAAACGAGGAAGTGCAAAAGAATAGTAAGGCTTTGAGTGAAATATTTTGTAGTATATGATTCAACATTAAATAAGGTTAATATGCATTATGCAACTGCAAAGCAAGTGTGGGATAATCTACAATAAATCCATGAAGAAGTCCCAAAGGAATATTCCTCATCAAGTGAACTACTAGGTAATCTTATCCCTAACAATATGTTCAAAATGTTAGATGGAGTTGATGATTCAAAAGAAGACAGGTCAGAAGAAATTTTTGATCTTAGAACAAAACTTGATCTTTCTTTCAAAAATATTGTTAATCTTAAAGATATGTTGTAGACATATGATAACATGATCATGCTGGTATGGTATCTAAACAATACGGTGAAGGTCTTGAAGTTGAGATCATCTATCTAAGAGAATATCTTGAAAAATCAGATAAGCGAAATGAAGAACTACTTCAAGCATTTGAAGAACAAGAAAATGGGTTGAAAGAAGATATTTTGAGATTAAAGTAGCAAGTGGAGGAATGAACAAGGGTTGAAGAAGTTATGAAGAATAAGTATCTAGAAAATGAAAAGAAATATCAGGTTGAAGTAAACATCGTAAAAGGTAAATTAGAAGAAAAAGACAAACATTTTCGATTTCAAGATAGTACTAAGATTTTGGATAATATTCTTAGTAGTCTAAGGTGTCCCACCATCAAACCTAGTCTTGGTTTTCATGAAATTGTTGAAGAAGAATCTAGTATTATTATTTCTCTGCTCATATAAGATGTTAAGACTGTAACAAGTTTGGGCATGTAGCAAAAGAATGCAAGAACAAATCTATGGATTTCCGTGAACAACATGGTAAGTGTTCAGATAAGAATATTGATGTCAGAAGACCTGAAAAAGATGGATCCA
>APFE031162605.1:0-19157 GCA_000404065.3 Pinus taeda | reverse complement strand
TTTGCCACTATAGCAATGAGTTATCAAGAAAAATGGAGAATTTCTAATGAAGCAATGTGTGAACTAGAAGCAACTGAGTTTGCTATAGATAAATCTACCAATGGAGCAACAAGTGATTTGGTGGATCCAAGAATTGGAACTTTTGATGTTAACTTAGATGAAGAACAATTAAATAGTGATGAGTGGTTTCACATGATGCAAAAAAAATATCTCACTGATATGTTTTTATTTGGTGATAGAAGCCCACTTGTGTCTAGAGGTCAAGTGGAAGAAAACTTGTTTACAACAAGGGAGGTTGGTAAACAAGTGGAAATAAAGATTATAATGCAACGATAAAGGAGGAGAAGGTAGAGGTAGAGAAGGAAGAGGAAGAGGAGAAAGCTCTCACTGTAGAGCATACTGAATATGTTTTGAATATTGATTTTGACTATGTAGGTAAACAAGATAGTAGACTAGTTACAATTATAGCTAAAAGAGAAGGTGAAGAAAATTATGCAGGAAAGGACATGGATGGTTTTGAAGATGAATAAGAAAGAATTGAAACAACCTTTTAGCAATGGAGTCAATAAGAGATAAAATTATACTATAAATATATATGCCATAAATAAGACCAAGAATATGAAGCACAAGAAGCAGAGTGAGATTCATAGTTTGAAGACAAAGAGTTGTGGCAACATTCCATGAGTGAATGAGTCCTTGAAGAGAAAGTTGTAGAAGACACTTAAAAATTCTAAATTTTTTTTCATAATAAATACAAGAGAAATTAAAGAGAAATTACAGTTGTAGCAAGTGAATAAATATGGAGTCGACAACAAGATATTGGAGTTGAGAGTAGAGTAGTTTTGAGGGTATAGAATTTGGAAGAAATGAAAAAGAAAACCCAACATTGTAAAAAGGTTTTGAGTCATTGTAAGTCTAGCTGAGACTTAAATCAACAAACGTGTTTAAGTTATGTTGAGTCATGGTTAAATTAAGATTAAACCATTTCTTCATAATTAAGGGAAAATACGAGAAATAGTTTCTTCTTATCTTCATTTATTGCATTGATACGAAAGTAATTATTATTTCTAACATGCCCCCTTAATTACAATCATATGCCTGAACCTTAACTTAAGCATGACTCAACACAACTTAAACATGCCTACTAGTCTAAGTCTTAGCTAGGCTTACAATGACTAGAAAACTTTTTAAAATGTTGGATTTTCTTTTTTTATTCCAAATTAAATAGCCTCAAAATTGCTTCATTCTTAAGTACACTATCTTGTTGTAAGCTCCATATTTCTTCACTTGCTACTGCTACAATTGTTTCTTGAATTCTCTTGTATTTTTTCTGAAAAAATTCAAATTTTCTAAGATTTTCTTCTATAGCTTATTCTTCAAAGATTTGTTCACTTATGGACTTCTGCCACAACTCTTCATTTTCAAATTGTGAAATTCATTCTTGTTCTTTTGCTTCTTCTTGACTCCACTACTAAAAGGTTGTTTCAAAGATTTCTTCTTTTTATTCAAAAACTTCCATGTCCTTTCCTACATCTTTTTCTTCATCTTCTCTTTCACGTATAAATGCAACTGGTTTACTTTCTTGTTTACCTTCACATGAAAAATCAATGCTAAAAACACATTCATTATGTTGTCCATTGAGAGCTTCCTCCTCTTCCTATTCCTTCTCTACCTTCCACTTATTTTCCTCTCGTGTCACATCATAATCTTCATTTTCTACTTCTTTACCAACTTATGTTGCTGCAAACATTTTTTCTTCCACTTCGGTTCTCGACACAAGTTGGCTTCTCTCACCAAATAAAAACATATCAATGAGATATTTCAGTTGCATCATATGCAACAACTCATCACCAGTTAATTTCTCTTTATCAAAGTTAACATCAACAATTTCAGTTTCTAGAACCACCAAAAACTTGTTTCTTCATTGGTATATTTATTAATGGAAAACTCGGTTGTTGCTATTTGATGCATTCTTTGATGAGTAGTTTTAACTTTTTATTCATAACTTGCTACTAAAGTGACAACTTCAACCTTCAATTCTTCATCAAACATGGCTCTTTCCATATTTATACTATTAATCCCTATTTAAAAAAGGAGATCACAAATGTCATCAACATAATTTTCATCCATTTTATGGTGGGATATCTAAGAATGCATGTGCTCATTAACAATTTCAACACCACGAAATTCATCAAATATCAAGATGAATTCACAAGAGAAACACTCTCAGCTTCACAAACCATTACTTCATTGGAAAACTCTATTTTCCATTCTCAAACTTAAATGTCATAACGGATGATGTAAGGAGGTCGTCATGAGTTTCACCATCCACTTTACAATGGAGTTGTCAAGCATATGTATTTTCTTGCCCTACTTTATGCAGAAAAGCTTTAACTTGTTCCTCTACAACCATTCCTGCATCTTTTTTATCCATATGCACATCTGCATAATGGGTTTCACTTTTACATTGTTCACGACCATCATCCACATTTGAGTGGGATTCTCTTCTTGCCCTACTTTACGCACAAAAGCTTTAACTTGTACCTCTACAACCATTCCTGCATCTTCTTTATCCATATGCACATATGCATAATGGGTTTCACTTTTACATTGTTCACGACCATCATCCACATTTGAGTGGGATTCTCCAAGCTCTGTTGTCCTCCTAGAGTCTTGGTCATTTACTCTCAAACCTATGACTGGCTTCTTTATTGATTTTTCAACAGGCTATAACACTACTTGTTGGTGCATGTTGCTTTCCTTTGAACCAAATTTTGCTTCTAAGATCTTCCATGCTTCTTGGAAAGATGTAGATTTTGCTAATTTGCACAAAAACTTCTCAACCAATGTATGATTTGTAAGATCCAATACTAAAGCATCACATACTTCATCATATGGGTTATTAGACCTATACTCAATAAACTCTTTACATCAAATAAACATTTTCATTTTGACAACCCAAAAGTAAAAAGGATTACGAGTAAATTTTGGAAGCTCTACTAGCTCTATCATGATCTATTGGTTCTTGAATTGTTCTGTTTCATTAGCTTATTTTTTAAATGCCTAAATCGTTGTGAGAATCTCTATGAGCTCTTCAAAATACTTTGGCTCTTCTTTTCAATATCTTTGCTTAAAGTGCTTCAAACTCACTTCGTGACCCATGGCTATTGTCTCTCTTCTGTTTTTTGTTTTCTTTCCTTATTGCTTCAATATTCCTTCTTGTCCCTGAAAAGAAATATAATTTTAAATGTGCTCTCCTATAAAGAAAAACATTCAGTGGATTCACGTTTCCTTATCATACAAAAGGATTTTTCTGAATCCAAAACACTATCATGCTTGAAAAAAAATAAAAAAAATTGCAATCAGATACACTGTTCTATTCACAATATCACATTGACACTTCAACAACTCACAATTATTTGTAACTATTTCTAGTGATGGCTCTCTTACTAATCACAACAATTCAAACAATATAGCCATTTTTTTAAACTTTCAATTATTTTATTTATTCCCTTTTAATAAATAAAACCCTTCATTCCCCACACCTTTTTTTTAATATTAAAAAATGTTTTAAAAAATCTTATCTCAAAAAAATTCAAATAAATCTCCCGATCTTTAATAAAAACCTTTTATAAGCTCTTCATAAATGTTTATAACCTTCCTCTTTTTAATAAACCCTTTTAAAAACAGTATGTTAATCCACGGAGACGAGTAATTCGTTCAAAAGTTAGTACATGGAGACATGCATGCAGACTTTTCAAACTTCGTACATAATTTGTAACACGTTAAAGCATGCTAACATGCGTAAATACCTTCCTGGATTGAATTTTCAAACAATTTGGGGTACTTTTTTTTAAGTAGAGGGCCAATGCACTAGTCGACAAGGACAACCTGGCAAATTTAAAAAATTTGTTGTGGTAAGTTTTGCCAAATCTTCACACTGTCCTTCATGAAACCATCCCAATGTTTGTACATCAAGGCTGCGGTGATCCGCTTCATGAATTTTTTTAAATCGCACAGTTGTTTTTTTGTTATTACTTTCTCTCCCGGCTCTTTTCTCTTGGTACGGTGGCAGTTTTGCAGGCTGTTCATCTCCATTTAATTTTGGCTTTTTAGATCTTGAAATTTGACCTAAATTCTGATACTAATTTAATGGAAAGGTACAGGAGTTATGGTTTAAATATTCTGTTAAACAAAAAAAAACTTGATTTACTCACACATCTACCACCGAGCTGCGGTTCATCTCTCTTCTTGCTTTTTTTGGGTTACAATGACCCAATCATGAATATATAAATACCTAACTTACTAAATATGCAATCCTGCAAACTATAACTAAACTTGATTCTAATAACATCATGCAAAATCACACTCAACTCAAATTTCACTATTAAACTCAACTTACTTTTCTTAATTTAACTCAACTCTTCATATATTACATGTATACAAAAATAATTACTATTTCTAACAATTAATTTTGAAACATCTTATAAGCCATGAAAATTTGTTATATTTATATCATAAAAATTGGAATAAATATTTCTAACAATTAATTTTGAAACATCTTATAAGCCATGAAAATTTGTTATATTTATATCATAAAAATTGGAATAAATATTTCTAACAATTAATTTTGAAACATCTTATAAGCCATGAAAATTTGTTATATTTATATCATAAAAATTGGAATAAATAATACTGCATCAATTTCGTTCCATTTCCTAATGGGTTTTATTATTGTATTTCCTTAAATACCTATTTCAAGGCTAACCATTTCCATTTTAATACCTTCATGTCATGAATGTTTTCTTAATTGGTTTTATTCTTATAATAGATACCTATTTTTTTCGCATTTTAAATATAATAATTATGCCGAAACAGTTTCTATATGGGAGGAACTTTTAATCTTTTTCTACTATTGAAGGCGTATGGAAAACTTCAATATAAATTTCCATCTTCCTTTGGATACCGGGGAAGGGTCATATTTTCGCCCTGGCGTCCCGAGTCCGATGCCGGGGAAGGGACCTATTTTCACCATGGCGCCCCGAGTTCGATTCCGGGGAAGGGACCTATTTTCACCATGGCGCCCCGAGTTCGATTCCGGATAGGGACATATTCTGCGGAACAGTTTCTGAAATAGATTTATTTATTTATTTTAACCGAAGAAAAAACAGATTTTATTTATGAGCAGAAAGAGAGCAAGAAATCAATATAAGTACTAGTTGTACGGCTTTTATTGTATTGCTTTTGTCTCAGAATTGGAAACCAACTACAAGGTAGGTCGGAACGGTAGCTCGTGAAGTGGAAGAAGGCATGTTCACTTGCAGAGCTCTTCAACTTCACACGCTACGGTGCCGACCTACCTTGTCCCTGGCCTCTCAGCCACCCCGCCACTGCGTTATGGATCTTCAGGCGATCTTTGTGTCAGAATTGGAAATAAAAGCAAACCAACTACAAGGTAGGTCGGTAGCTCGTGAAGTGGAAGAAGGCATGTTCACTTGCAGAGCTCTTCAACTTCACACGCTACGGTGCCGACCTACCCTGTCCCTGGCCTCTCAGCCACCCCGCCACTGCGGCATGGATCTTCAGGCGATCTCTTAGAAGTGCCGCGCTTCTGGCCGCTTCATTGATGTTTTTCATATGATTCATTCTGATTCATCTGTGAACAGGAACAATATTGTTATGCGCCTCTGTTCTTTCTATCTGCTCTTTATATTGAGTTTTCGAGTTTTAGAGTAAGGCGTCTGAACTTGAGTTTTGAGTCGACTGTACTCTCCAAAGCCTGAGTTTGAACTTGAGTTACACCGCTCTTTATTTTCACTTGGTGTCATAGTGCGGGCACGTATATATAGTTAGTTTGATCCCGATCCACAAATTTAAATTGATGTTTAAGCGAATACGCATGGATGATTAAGTACCATGCAAATATAAATAAAATAATTAGAATTTATATTACTGTTAAGATTAATAAATAATATATGTTTATTAATTTTAGTTTAGACGAATTCATATATATAATTAATGATTAATTAATTAATTAGTTTATTATTTTTATATATATATATATATATATATATATATATATATATTTAATTTTTTGATTAATAATTTATTTATTTATTTATTTATTTGACTCTACATTTATCAAGTCAAAGCTATATTATGGAGGTGAAAGTTTTTTTTTTATAAAATTTGACATTAGTTTTGTTTTAGTTGTGTGTGGCCACAAAAAATATATTGAACATTAAATTATTCTCATCATTCTAGATATGCTAAATATGTTTAAGATTAATGTAGTCATTCTAGTTTTAAATTTGATCAGTTACCTCAATTTTTGAGATGATAGAGGCTCTTAAAAACTTGAATATTGAAAAATGAGAAAAAAAATTGAATACAAAGTACCAATGTAAGAGCGTTGAATGATAGAAAATGTGAATGATAAGAATGTACTCAATTGCAAATAGCCTTCATTGTGATTATTCTCAAACTATTTTCTTTTATTGTTCTTAGTGTCACACTAGTTAGTACAACATTCAAATCTTCAACTCTAGCTATTGTAGTCATACTTTGTCACAATGTCAATCATAAAACACCTCTTAACACAACCAATTTTAAACAAAAATAAAATAAAACCAAGAGAATATATATATATATTTATATATATATATTTATTTATATATATTACTAAGTATATATATATACATCTTAATCTTAACTCTAGTCTTAAATCATACTAACATAAATAACATATTTACCATCACAATTTAAAGATGTCTTTGCACAAAAATCAATGGAAATAAAAAATATACTTAGAAGTCACTTCCCACAATTATTTATGCTTTCCTCAACACTTTTGCAAGAATAAAACTATCAATGTGTTAACTTAATCAATTAATTCATCCACTTAAAATCACTATTTATTAGTTCCTTCCACAAATACTATAGGATTCAATTTGTTGACCACTATTAATTTAGCATTTACTAATGTCGATTATAACTTTTTATGTAGTTTTTCAAATAACATAATTTCTAACTTGAGTGGTAGAGACTAAGCTACCTGGAACGCTGGTTTCAATTTATATGGTAAAATTAAAATTAATCTTAATGTATAGATATTATTTATATGTGATATTTTTATACGACATGTATATTATGATTTTCTTTTATCTAAAAAATTGCTCATAGTTTTATTTTTAAAAAGAAAATAACAATATAACAAATTGAATATTATTATTTCGAGTGCTTTTAAATTTTTATAATAATTGAGCTAACATGTAAATGTTAAATGATAAAATTTTATAAACATTTACATTTATACATCTCGACATGTACTTGGTTGTAGAGCGCCTCAACGCAGTTAATTTAAGTTTAAGTTTAAATTTATTTTTAACATTTCTTTTATAAGTACATAATTGATGTTCTATAATAATATAATAAATATTTTTATGTTGATAATTTAGATATATAATGTCGGTATTGTTGAATCAATTCTTAGAGTATTTGTCTTAAATTCATAGATTTTCTACTTATCATATCACACTAAAGTGAAGTGATTAAAATCTTCATCACAAAAATCTCAATTTATATTAGCTCAAATTCTTATAGTGTATCCATGTTAACCACAAGTTTGGAGGTTCCTTCTAATGTTAAATTAAATTTATGATCACAACATAATATAAATGTTATTAAGAAATATTTCACATAGTGTAACTACTCTTATTTGGTTTCCTATTTCCCGTCTCAAGCTAAAGTTGATAAGAGGGGACCCTTTTTCTTTTATTCCTTTTGTTTCTTTTGTCTTTTCACATTTCCTTTATTTCTAAGGTTCCACCAATTCAATTTTTCCTCTACAAATGTTCATTACTTTACCATTTATTTCAAAGAACATGTTTATAGATACGCACTATCATAATCAAAAGATCACCTTGTTTATATGTTGAGAAGGAACATGCATACGTGTCCATTTATGGTGACTATTAACTATTTCAAATAAATCATTAGGAATATTTGGAAAAACTCAATTGGAGATATTTCTATAAATCTCTCACCATTCAAATGATCTTCCCATTACGATATTTTCAGATATGGCCATTGACAACTTTCTAAATGTCCACCTAACATATTGTTGTACCTTTTCAAAATAACCTTTTCTAATTTCCCTAGTAGGTCATTGGGTCAATTTGAAAAAAAATAATTTGAATACTCCTAATAGATCCATCAAGCCCACTTGAAAAATTATTATATAGTTATCCATCATAAACCATTGGGTCAATCCGAGAAATCCACATTTGAAACAAGAAATAATCCCACCAAGCTTGTTAGAAGGTTGTAATCAACCACTTTTAAGAGGAAAATATTTGAGCACATCTAATAAGTCATTGAGCCAAATCAATATAATGTATTTTGGTTACCTTCAATCTCCTAGCTTGAAAGGGGTACATTTGAACAATGCCAACTAGCGATCAAGTCAACTCAAAAGGAAAATATTGAAATATTCCCAACTAATTATAAAACTATTTAAAAGAAAAATATTTGAATGTCCCTAATGAACTTGTTAAAAATCTCAATAAGCAATCAACTGAAATCAAAAGAACAATATTCAAATGGCCATAACGAGTTATGAGAATAGTACAAAAGAAAAACATTTGAATGTCCCTAATAAGAAATGTGTGCAACTTGAAAGATTCACATTTAGATTCCTTCGATAACCTCTAGTGGGCCTCTTTCAAAGATGTTAGTTCTAAATTATGGCCATCAAGCCATTTCAAATTATCTCATTGAGAATTTTTCAAACATGTCCTTGATGTAGCAAAACAATTCATGGCTCCCTTTGGAAAACAGAAAATACCATCAAGGACTCAAACAAATATCCCAATAGGCCATTAAACCTCCTCCCAACAAAATTCTAGTCAAACCACCTCAAAGATAATATTATGGAGTATAATAAGAAAGGGACTTTCAAATCTTTCAAAGAAATACTTTTAATGAAACAATGATCAACTGTCATATTTTGAAGAAACCCTTCAATATAAACAACCAAAGTTCCATAAGAAACCACTATTCAAAATTAATATTTCAAATGCACAAAAACGATTGGACTTGACTCAATGCTAATCTTGCATGCTAAAAAAATGTATACACAAATAATTTGAAGTATATCTAGTTCATGCCATTCATCTCATATGCATCACATAAAACCAAAGACATACCATGAATTTAAATAGAGATACACTTAGGAAATACACATAATTTACAAGGAAATACATCCTATCAATGCGCCCATTATGCACATATAAAATTGAATGTAAAAAGTAAATCAAAAAAATAAATTTGAAATCACTCAAATTATGAAGGCATACAACCTAACAATGAAAAATTGAGACATGTACTAAATATTACATCCACAAAAACCGTTACCTAATTAATAAATATTCAATTATTAGCTTAATAAAAAAAAATAGGAATTTATAATAGCAATCACACACATTTCTTCTGGACGCACTAGTCTAAAGAATTTTCCTATTAGTAAACAATTTTCCAACCAAACATATAAAATTCTCCGTCAATGTAATGAATATTCTCCGTCAATGTAATGAATATGCTATCATGTCAAAAGGTAGAGTAAATTAGTCTAGGAAATTCAAGTTACTCATCCAAAGCAAGGGCTAACCAACCTGCCATAGGGCATTAAATGCCTTGGTAAATGCATGTTATATAGAAAAATAACACACAGCTCTCACTGACTACATAAATTAAAAATAAAAGCTGTGTGTTATTTTGTTATATAGCATGCATGTACTCGGGAATTTAATGCCCTATGACAGGCTAGTTAGCCCTTGCCCTCATTTAACCTAATTTATTTTATGTTTAACTAAACTATTTACCCCAAAGCTCTCCACATAACGACATAAGAAATCTAATCGTGGTACTCTCTTCATAAACCCAGACAATCATAACGAAGTTACCTCCCTTTTACGCTCAAAATTCTATCGAGAATCCTCTTACTTCTATCAATATTCTCAAGTTGTACCTCAACCCTTGAGATAGATAATAAGCAATAGTATACGTGAATAGTGGGTATAGCTTCTTATCAAACTTGGCCTCTATACCAATTTTCACCTTCTATCTCTCTTTGATTTTGTTGGCTATTCTTTATATTCATTGCGCAACTTTCCTCACTCATTATACGTTGCACTGAAGTTAGTAAAGGGGTCATTGGGGGGTGACAACCCCCCTATTCATAAGAATCGCAGGGTATGAAAATTCCACCCTATTCTAGGGATTCGTAAGGGGATTGGAATCCTCCTTTATGGAAGATTAGGGTTAGTGTCCCATCCAAACTATATTTGTTGTTTTTTTTACATCTGTTTTTTATGGTTTTCATGATACGATTTTTGTTAAAATTACTTTTGCAGCACTGGAAATTTTTCCCATTGTTTTGTAGTATTGGGTAAGGAAATATGGTTGTATTATAATTCAAGTAAATGGATTGATGTTTTATGGATGGAAGGATATATATAAAAATAATATATATTAGAAAAGCTTTATTTTTTTCGAGATTAGGTTTCTAGGATAAAATCTATGTTCATGTGTCCATTTTCCATTACACCTTTCCTATTTACTAAGAATCCTTTTATCATTTTAATTTTTTATGGTTAAAACCTGCATTTGGTATTAGAAATTTTTTGTCTTCAACAAGATGGATTTGTGGCTAAAGCGTTAGGCTCAAGGCTATGGTAGAGCCTATTACATTGGGAGATTTGTAGAAGTAATTTTTGTGGTGAGTGAAAATGGTGAGAAATGGAAAGATAGAGATTGAGAAGTTGAAAATGTGCATATTTTTTATTGTGAAAACTCAAAATGGAATGTTAGTTGGATATAAATTAGTGGATTTCTATCAGTGTAGGTTTCACATGGGCGAGGTTTTCAATAGAAGACTAAACCAAGTTGGATTGAAAGGAAAAGAGCATAATAAGGTTATGTATCTCAAATTAAATATTACTAAATTCTTTAGGGGAATATAAAACAAAGGATTAGTGGAACAATTCATGGGTTTAAAATCATTCTACATCACTGGTCAACAAATTGTTCATATGGGAAATGTTGCTTAGCCTAAGGATGAAGGATGGATACTAGATGATAAAGCATTTAAATGAAACCAATAATGTGGTAAGTTTGTTATTATATGTTGATATTAATACTTTGGATAAGGATGAGTGCATCATATTTATTTTTCTCTCTACTAGACTCGTCGAATAGTTTATTTGTTTCCATAGGTAGTATTGTAACTACTTTAAGTTCCAATGAAATAGTCTCATCCATTTACCAAAAGAGATGAGATATGAAAACAAGGAAAGCCAAAATGGAGATTCCTTTTCTCTAAGAGGATGTTCCTAGAGTAGAAATACAAGTAAATCCTTTTGTGTGATATCTAAATCTAGAGGAATATCTAAATACCCAAGAAATTTTGTGAAGGTATGTTTCATATGTGGAAAAGAATTGAATTATAAGAATGATTATAGATCCGAAATTATTGATAAAAGGAAGGGATTTGTTGATGGTGTTGGATCTACCAACATCAGGGGATCTCCCCGGTATGAAGTCCAAACTAGACCTCACATTGTTTGGTGTAGGAGTCCCATCCGATACGATGACCCAATTTCCATTATCTTAAATGTTTTCCTTAGCTCTTTCCTATCAACACAAGGGAGTGGTTTACCTTGTCTTTGAACAATGAGGTTCATGTGCCTGGTGAGTGGTAGTGTTACTTGTGTCAAGGTTCTTTAACCGTAGAGAGAGAGGGTGGGAGTCAGTCTTAATTCAGATGGGAGGAATCCCCAACTCTGCTAGAAACACACAACACAACAGGACGTGTGCATCTTCTGAAGGAGGAATCCACACGGATGTGGCAGACACAACACACAAGGGAAGATAGCATGTGAAACACTCAGTGGGTCAATTTGCACGAGTACAAAGATCGTTATAACAAGTTTACGTGAAAGGTTATGTCTGATGTCTGGGGAGGTAACCAACATGGGAAGGATAGCATTAACAACTTTTACAACACATTTTCATTAATATATGTATTAAAATAGTTGAATGAATTCAAGTGTTAAACATAGTTTAAAACAACATGTATTACAAATGTTCAAGATTAATCTTACAAATAATTACAACACATGTGTGAAAACGTGATGGCCTATTAACAGGCTTCCAAATTAAATGAAAGTTCCAATACACATCGATACACCATACATCACTAACCCCATGGACGGGGCGTTGGAGCCATTACTCACTCCTGAAAGAAAATATGACAGACTCTGAAGGCTATGTGGGAGGAGCCAAGCTGAAAAATTCCTTTGCATGTACAAATGAGGGCTACTTATAGCTAAGGTAAAACCTAGCCCTTGTGACTATTTGAGTTACCACATGATTGTTTTACTTTCATGACTCTTCATATTACAAGTGGGTCTCTTCGACTTCCAAATTACATTACATTGATTTACACAGTATGTCCCACAATAGTGATGTGGCCTCACATGACTGATGACACGAATCAACATGATAGTGCTAGTATGTTCATGCTGCTAGTTGTGTGCATGTCGAATTGCAGTGCTACTGAGTGATCGATTTCCCCTTGGTGTATCACAGCTTCACCTCCACATGGAAATATGTGTGGAGTATTCAATGGTCATTAGGTTCACTTTCTTATCACAAAATATGACCCTGATAGGCTGTTGACCAAGTAGACTCTGAGTAACTCTTTCAAACCAATCTTTTGGTTGAGGCTTAGCCTCCTCAACCTAAGAGGGCTCTCTCAATAGGTTTATGATTTTTGATTAATGATTAGATGGCTAACTCTAGGAAAAAAATGGACAAATGTATAACTGGTTGACTGGTTGAATCAAAGATTAGCAAACATCTATTAGGCTATGGAGTCAATATAGTCTTCAACAAAACAACATGATTAGAAAAACATGGAAGTCAAGGCACTTAGAGTTTAGGTTTATAAATAAAAAGTAACACAATGAATCAACACAGTTTACAAGCATGTGAAGGAAGTTAGAGCATTTTCCAATGAATACTAAGTATCACAAGCTCATACCACTGCAAATAAGTAATTGAACAAGGCCATATGAACATCAAACACATAAACTCCTTGTGAATCTTGAGTAGTCAAACTGATCTCTGTACTAAGTTTGAA
Organism: Pinus taeda; assembly: GCA_000404065.3. NCBI lineage: Eukaryota > Viridiplantae > Streptophyta > Pinopsida > Pinales > Pinaceae > Pinus > Pinus taeda. The sequence continues at coordinate 5,956 of APFE031162605.1, read as the reverse complement.
AAACCACAGTTTCTTATAATAACACAACTTTCTCTTGCTAACGAAATTACCGACCCTAAGGAATTTGATTCTCAAGCTTTATATAGAGTTTTACAACCTTGGATACTATAATCCATCTTTAGAGGAATTCGAATTCCTAACTTAGACACCTATCTTTTCATAAAACAAACTACTTAATTACAACTTGACAGCTAGCTGTCTTTAAGAGTCCTAATAAAAATAGGAGTGAAAATCCTAAAACATGCTTTTAAAAACCTTATCTATGACTTCAATACATTCTTTGATTAGCTACCCACCCATGTCTTCGAGCTTGATGATGTCCTCAGTGCGGTTACAAAACCTACTGAGTCATGACCTAACTGTCCTGATAACTAGGAGACAGAGTTTCTCCTTATAAGGCCCTTAATCCCTTCTGCTTATCTTTGAGTAGTTTTACTGGTATACATGTGGCATGCACTAATAACCCATTAACATTTCATTTTCCACTTGTGCAAAGAAAAGGAAACTCAAAAATATGGAGGAAAGACCAAACATGACTGTGCTACAAAAATACTTTGCTTTCATAGCACAACTTTTATATCATTTATGAAATACTTCCTGGGACTTTGCTTTCTACACCACTGTCATCTGAGACTTTATACATGATCCCCTGTCTACTAGCAACTCCAAAATTTGGAACTAATCAAACCTTACCTCCGGAGAGCATCCATAAGTGCTAAATGATCATCTTCAGCAGTTTCGTAGCGCACTACGAAACTGCTGTGTATGCTCTTTTTCAACACGACCTTCAAAAATCTGTAGTTTGGGAGTTTTTCAAAGTTCCATGAAGACTGATATGATCAACCAAAAATCAAAATCACGTACCCTTATAGATGTTCTTCTTCACAATTGTTCTTCCTTTTATATTCCAGAACTATTTTTATGTGCCAAAACTGTTTTAATATATCTCCTTCACTACCCCTTTTGAACAACCTGTTTCATTATTGTTGTAGACCCTTTTCCAGATTTGGTTAGTTGTATTTCTAGGTCAATTTTCCTCTTTAATCTCCTGTTTGTAGCTCTCAACTCATTAATCTTCCTTACAAAACAAGCTTCTTTGATTACAGGAACAGTTCAGGTAAATTATTGAGTTTCATTGTTTACTAATTCTAGTTTGGACACCTTTCTAGCTTCCCAGAGAGCCTTCATCCTTTTAAAATTTGTCCTTTCAGCAGCATGCTCTCTTGCTCTCACTCTTAGTCTAGAAATTTCATTGTTGGCAGCTTTTAACATTTCTCCCATAACCTCATAACTGGATTTTTCTATCTGAGTGGCAGGAACTGTGCTTTTGTCACCTTCAGGTCTTGGAGACAGAATGTCAATCAACTCTTCTTGAATAAAAGATGTTTCTTCTGTTCTCCCCATCTCAATATTGGACTCTTGCATCTTCTTGGATTGCTTGGTTAAGGGTTTTCTGGGTTTGAAAACAAATGTTGTGATATCATCCTCAAATTCTAATTTCTTGGAGGGTTTCATTTTCTTTGACTTTCCTTGATCATATTTTATCACATCTTCTTGCACCAAATGGGATTCTGCAATATCAATGGCTTTTAAAATATCATTTAAATCACCCTTCAAGCTAGAACCTTCTCTCGAGATCACTGTTTTACCTTTCTCCTTGGCATTTTGACTTCTATTCAATCTCTTTTGAACTGGTTTGTTGGTTGATTGTTCTTGTGTCATTCCCTTCACCTTAGGCATCTTTTTCTTTGTAGATTTAGGAATTTCAAGGATGACTACTTGTGCTTTGCTTGCTTGTTCTTTCACCTGCTTCCTAGGTTTCAACTTAACATACCTTTTTTCCCTGGAGATTACAGACTTGTTGGTTTCTACTGATGGAGTTCCTTTAACCCTAGGGATAATGTATACACCTTGTTTTTCTACTCCAAAGTCACATAAAAATAAAAACGAAGACCATTCTTTTTTGATCCTCTTGAGTTCATGTAGAACTATCAGTTTAATTAGACCATGATGAAACAGGGAAGTTTCACATCCTTGTGTATAACTAGTTGACTGGTTGAATCAAATATTAGCAAACATCTAATTATTAATCAAAAATATTAAAGCTATTGAGAGAGCCCTCTCAGGTTGAGGGGGCTAAGCCTCAACAAAAAGATTGGTTTGAAAGAGTTACTAAGAGACTGCTTGATCAGAAGACTATCAAGGTCAGATTTTGTGATAACACACTTGATGTTAAATGTGCACGTTGCTCCTTACTTGTGCTTTGACTTGCTTGACGTGTTTGTCCATTCACGAAAGTATATCCTCGCATGTTCGTTTTTTTGCGAACACATCCTTTCATGTTCATTTGTCCGTCCATCCGCAGATGCATCATCACATGCTTGTTTATTCATGAACACATATCCTCGCATGCATCGTTTGTTTGTTCATTTTTCCATTCATGAACACATCTCCTTGCATGGATTGCTCGTTTGTCTGTTCGTGAACATGTCCTTTTTCATGTACTCTCCTTGTTCATCCCATTTGTCACCATGCCATGTCTATTCATGTACCTGTGTTTGTAATCACTCATGAAGAGAAGACTCAAATCCATAAACCTCCTAGTCTACCATGATGCATGTTCGTTTTCTTTCGGATGCAGGTGACTGGGAGAGAGGACAAGGCTACAAAACTGTGTGAGGAAAGTTTCAAGCTGGGATGCGAGCTCCAGGCATTGCTGGTGAAAATTGTGTAGAAGTCATAGGGAGGCGAAGATGAGCAATCTGGATCGACAACGACTGTCCGCGAGATCTAGCTCAATTGGAGGAAAAAACTTCACAATTTCTAGAGGGAAGTAGTGTGGGCTACAGGAAGGCTTTGTAGACAAAATCTACATAGTTTCTAGGGGTAGCTGGAAAAGGGTTGTGAAAGCTTGGTAGAAAAAACTCCACAGTTACTAGAGGGAGTTGGAGGTGGGTTGTTGGGAGCTTCTGGAGATAAAAATACGTAGTTGTTGGGAGCCTGACCTGTTGACCACCCGTGCACATTTTCTGAGCTGAGTGGGTTGTTGGTTTGCAGAGGGCTTTCTCATGAAATCTATGTAGTTTTCTGGGTGAGCAGCTAGTCGACCGACTCGGTAACTAGCTGGGAAAAATGTGTAATTTTTTGAGGGAGACAGGGACGGGCACCAGGTGCCAGTCCGACCTGTCTACGTAGTCTTCTCAGTGAGTGAAGCAAGCAAGGTCTACAGCCTCTGCAAATTTTTTTAGGGTAGTGAGTCCTGAGAAGACTCCCCGATCAAACTTTCTCGTTGACAAGCATGAGGGTTGATTGATCACCTTATGGGAAGTGTAACTTGAAATGGCTTGTTGGATTTTTCTACGTTGTTATAGGTGACAGTCGATTGAGTCAACATCAAAGTGGAGGTCCAGCTATTAGAGGGTGATCTGGTCATTAGAACTTCAACAAAATTACTAAGTGTGTGAGCGCGTTAATTTGTGCATACACGACCTTGCAAAGACACACTCACATGAATTAACGACAAGATGCCTCAAACCATCAAGACAACATATACTCAATGTGACTAACAGACGGTGCGAGTGACAAGCACGACGTTTGTGATAGATCATTGAACGACGATGATGACGCTTTCACGATAGTGCATACAACATTATGTGTGCGTGTGATAGATGTGTATATGGTGAACACATCTCAAACACAACCTTCACCATCACTAGAATGAGGTCGCAAGCATGACATAGCAATCAACATGCAGAAGACGACAGCTGGTTGAACAAGTGAAAAAGAAGGATGACGTGTAGAAGCAACACATAAAGTGACTTTTCATGTTTGTGCACATGCATGTTATTTAGGATAGGATGATATGAAAATGACAAGCAGTACTACAAAGTCAACTAAGAGGTGTACTTCGAAAGATGTTTTGTACTTACCAAACTTACCCTCAAAATGATCATGCATTCAATGGATTTTGCATGCAATCCTGATCTTTTACATTACTCTGTTCCTTGTTCCTTCTCCTCAATTCCTTAGAAGCAAGTATAGCATGTCACCTTTTCATGTAGTCACTGAGACGTAGATCTGTAATTTCAGCAGACATTGACTACTACCAGAATGAGGCCCTAGGAGGCTTGTCTATGAAATTTCTGCATGTAAGACCAACAAGAAAAATTGGAAAACACTGCACAACTTTAAAGCTCAAAGCAGTGTTATAAGACAGGGGTCTAGGGAGGACACCTCTGCGCAATTTTTGTGTGCAGTGTAGATGGATTGCTCTATGCATTTATGGAGAGCAGTGCTGGTTGGGGCCTCTGTGAACTATGGGGCTTCATTATGTAGGCAGGTTGGTGTCTCTGCACATTGCGTGGTTTCAACAAACAAGGGAGGTTGGTGTCTCTATGCACTATGGGGTTTTAGCAGTTACGGGACGAAGGTTGATGGTTGCAGAAACAAAGCACATATTTACGAGAAGTTAGATGAGGCTAGGTTGCTTAAGAAAATGGCTAAGTGTGATACCAGTGAAACATATGCAAACATTGATAGGACTCGAATGTGATTTCACACAGACACTTACTGATAGAATGTAGACCATCTAGAATACATAACACATACCTTTCTTGATGCGACAACCTTCATGAAGTGAGTGTGAAACATATCTGTGTGATGACAACCACTCATACACACACAATTCCCTTGAAGCGAGACAACATCCCCTTTGCATGACAAACAACAACCCTTGTGCCAAATATGACACATGTTGCATGAATATGAGAACACAAGTAACTCTTAAGACCAAGGAGGGGAGCTTGAAATCATCAACTTAACAATCAAGAAACCAAGGATAATCGATCATAGGATTTGAGGTAGGCTTTGAAGATTGCATGTGAGCCAAAATTTTGGAGGGTGTTGTAGTCACTACAACACTTTGTGAGGCACTAGTAGAACTCCATCTCTCTCTATGGACCTTGATTTATGAAAAACGTGTCTAACCCTTCTGAAATTATTGTTCGGTTATTTGATCATCGCAGTTCCCACATGAGCTTGGTTGAAAGATGTAGCCCCTACCATTCTCTTGATCGGTCATCACACATTCCAAGCCAATTCAACCCAATTGTTTTGATTAGGGATGAGGGGTATATTGGTGCACAAGTAATATAACAATCAATGTTTAAGTTTCATCGCTCGTGTTGTAGAATTCTAGTTAAATTAAACACAAGTAATTTGTTGATATTCAAGAGAGGAGAGAGAATTTGATCCATAAAATAAATGTATTAAATTAATGAAAAATATTAATACAAGAGCAATGAAACCTCTAATCCCAAAGGGAGGTGGTTATATAGAAATTGCCAAATCTAGTTTTTTACTAGGAAAAAACTAGAAAAGGCTAAGAAAAGCTAAAGGGATGCCTAAAATAGCAACAATGACTCAAGACAACCTATGCCAACTATTAGCCATGAGGAATGCATGAGGAGGGGCACATTTACCAAGGAAGGCAACTTTAAAACATGCTAAAATGGTCTGGGGGATCAAATCTCTTGATTTGAGGGGGAATCTTCACGTGGGGCACCAATCCTCAAATAACTCAAGTGGATGAGGTGTGGTTAGGTGTGAACCCGCACTTAGATTTTTAAAAGGTTTAGGAAAGTGGTTGGACCAATATTTCAATAATGTTAACCCTTTAAAGGCAATAAACAAGGGAAAGTTGGTCCACTGAGCTAGTTTACCAAAAACCAAGTGTGAACATGATTTTTAGTGCATGGTGCTAAGTCAAGGATACTTAGGCTAAAAAACAATTGTAGATGTTAGGATTAAATTCCAACAACACCCCTCATCCTAACTCACTTATCTAAACTAAGTCCTGACCAAGATGCCATGTTAGGTACTCAGGTACAATAAATAAAAGATCCTCATAAAATGAAAAAAGAGGGAAAACCTCGTAAGAACCACCCCCCCCCCCCCC
>APFE031162589.1:11602-30515 GCA_000404065.3 Pinus taeda | reverse complement strand
CATTTCCTCTTTCCCTCTCTTGTGTCTTGGGAACTGTTCAACAGATAACCTCACACTACAGGAATAGGAACCTTCAACCCAGTTTACTATCCTGCATATTAAATCCTCTGCAGTATTTCTCGACAATAGACTTCCTCTGTTTAACCATAGCTTCCTCTTTGCCCGATCTCTTTTAATTTCCATGACCAAAATAATAGTTTGCAGCACCGAGATCTTTCATGTAAATTTGGAGGACAATTGAGTCTTCAAATCCCTGGATAATTCTTGTCATTTCAACCAACAACATATCATCCAATACAAGACCAAATAATTAACACGATTCACCAATTAATTTAAAATACACACAATGATCTGCTTTGCTTCTGGTGAAGCCAATCCCCCGTATAAATGTATCAAATTTTCTGATACCACATCCTTGGTGACTGTTTTAACCCATACAGAGACTTCTTTAACTTGCATACTAGTTCTTTCTTACCCTTCACCGCAAAGCCTTCAGGTTGCTTCATGTAGATTTCCTCTTCCAAACCCCCGTGAAGAAATGTTGTCTTCACATCCATCTGTTCTACCTCAAAATCAAAAGCAGCAGCAACAGATAAAAGTAATCTAATAGGAGTTACCTTGGCAACAGGAGAAAAAATATCACCAAAATCAATTCCCGGCACCTGGGAATAACCTTTTGCTACCAACCGAGCTTTGTATTTCTCCACCTTCCCTTCTGCATTGTCTTCTTCTTGAACACCCATTTGCTGCCAATGGGTTTCCTTCCAGTCGGCAACTCCAGTAGATCCCAAGCCTCATTTTTGTGCAAAGATGCCATTTCATCAACCATGGCCTCTTTCCAGAGTTTTCCATCCTCTGAATCCACTGCTTCCTTCACAGTTCTGGGACCATCATCAGTAACAGACAAAGCAAAATTTGAATAGAAAGCAGATGGACTATACCTTTCTGGCTGCCTTCTTTCTCGAACTGATCTTCTCACAGCCGGAGTTTGTGGCTCTTCATCTTCTGATTCCTCTGCTACAGAGTCTGATTCTTCCTCCTTTAGTTCAAACTCTATCTTCACAGGTTCCTTTGGTTGGACTTCATGTTTAATAACATCTTTCACCTCTCTGAACACCACATCGCGGCTGTACACAACCTTCCGTGTGACTGGGTTCCAAAGTTTTAACCCTTTAAACCATCCTTATACCCAATAAAGATGCACTTTTCAGATTTACTATCCAACTTGGTTCGGTTCTCCTTTGGAACATGTACATATGCATCACATCCAAATACCCTCAGATGTGAAAGAGAGGGTTTCTTACAAGTCCATACTTCTTGTGGAGTCTTATCCTCCAACGCTGATGAAGGTGACCTGTTGACCAAGTAACATGCAGTATCCACCGCCTCTGCCGAGAATTCCTGTCCTAACCCGGCACCACTGAGCATGCTTCTTGCCCTTTCCATCAACGTCTTGTTCATTCTTTCTGCGACTCCATTTTGCTGAGGTGTATATGGAGTAGTCTTTTGCCGTGCTATACCACACTTCTTACAGAATTCTTCAAATTCCCTGCTGCAAAATTCTCCACCATTATCTGTCCTCAGCACCTTTATCTTCTTCTCTGTCTGATTTTCCACCAGAGCCTTAAATCCTTTAAACTTGTCAAAGACTTCAGATTTCTTCTTAAGGAAATATATCCATGTATTCCTTGAGAAGTCATCTATAAATGATACATAGTACACAGACTTACCCAGTGATGGAACTTTCACAGGTCCCAACACATCACTGTGCACAAGCTCTAATATTTGTTTCGTCCTCTTACCACCAGAGGGGAAACTCACCCGATTCTGCTTCCCATCTACACAATTTTCAAAGGAATCAAAATCCAGAGAGCTATTACTCATACCTTCTACCATACCTTTACCATGAAGTATTCGAAGGCCCTTCTCTCCAATATGTCCAAGCCTTTGATGCCACAACATGGTCTTCTCTCCAGAGACCACTAGATTTTTTGTGCCATTTTCAGGAACCATAGAACTATTGCACCCATCAACAACAATTCTACCTTGCAGCTTGTACAGAGTTCCAATCCGAACTTCCCGCATCAATACCAGTGCTCCTCGAAACATCTTGTAGGTATCCTTCTCGAACACTGTCTTTACACCTGCATCATCCAACTTGCTTAAAAAAATTAGATTTCTGGCTAGTGCAAGAATATGCAGAACACCCAGAAGGGTTCTAACCCTTCCACCTTGCAACTTCTACTTTACTTTTCCACGACCAATGATTCTAGCCTTCCTATCATATCCTAAGAAGACATCACCACCATCGTATTTCTCATACTCGTAGAACCATTCTCTATGGGGAGTGAAGTGAAACAATGCACCTGAGTCAATTAACCATGGCTCATGATCTACATGTGTACTTGAAGAAGCCAAGTACACATCCCCACCTTCATCTGAGGTGGTTTTTGCCTCTGCAAAAGGAGCATCACCAGATCCCTTTCCTTTATTAGGAGCTTTAGATTTACACTCCCTTCTGAAGTGCCCTTCCTTTCCGCATTTCCAGCACACCACCTTTATAGGTTTTCCTAGAGATTTAGATCTCCCTCTAGATTTAGATCTCCCACTCGATGACTTATTTTTGTTTCTGTTCTGGGACCGTCCTCGTACAGACAAGGCATCACCATTCTGGTTGTCCATATTTTCCCGTCTCATCTCCTCCGTCAGCAAGGCTAAGACTATTTCATCAAACTGCAAAGCAGTTGCATTGCTACCTATTGCAATAACCAGACTATCCCACGAATCTGGTAGAGAACACAACAGACTGATGCACTTATCTTCATCTGAAATTTTAATATCAAGAGATGATAATTGACTTACCACAGTGTTAAACGCATTTAGGTGCTCTGTCACTGAGTCTCCATCTTTCATCCTCAGGTTATACAGCTTTTTCCGCAAGAATAGTTAATTCACCAAAGACTTAGATTGGTACAAAGTCCCTAACTTGTCCCACAGAGCCTTCACCGTAGCTTCCCCTGATACATTCAGCAATACTGAACCTGAGACACACAATCGTATTATGCTCTTTGCCTTCCGATCCAGCTTCTTCCATTCTTCATCAGTCACTCCCGTTGGTTTAGTACCCGGATCTACCGTGATCCACTGATCTTTATCCACCAACAGATCCTCCATCTTGAGTTTCCACAACTCAAATCTCTGACCATTGAACTTCTCAATCTCTATCTTTCCACTGCTCGCCATCTTCTTTTACCACCAGAATTGATCTCGTAGATCTCCCACTGAACAGGGTCTACCACAGGCCCGAGCGAAACCCCTCAGTAACAAGGCGTCCCCTTAAAGCCAAAACAGCTCTGATACCAAATGTAGGTTTTAACCCTGTACAAAAATTACCTGCATACGAATTCTAAATCACAATAAAAATAAAAATGAGAGAGCATAACACATAAAACACATATACACAGAGATTTCCCACTGGATCTCAAAACCGAGACTACCAGCTTGATTTTTTCATTATGTTCCTTTCAATTTTACAATACATATTTATAAATGCCGAAGCATCCAATACCATGGACCGAAAACCATCGTGTCCAGAACCATGGACCGAAAACCATAGGTAGGTTCACCCAACCTAATATAGGGTCCAACCTAATTCAGTGATTCGTTTCCCTCTCAAAAAAATTTAGAACAACACTCCCTTGTAAGAAGTAAACACTTGTATTTAATGGAATTTTTATCAATTTTATAAACCTTCTACAGAAAATTTCTTCATTTCAAGAACACAAAATGAATGATTTTTCCCAGTGAAATGGTACTCATGTCTCCATAGACTAGAACAGGTTCACATTATTTTAGAGCTTTGTGGAACTCTTTCAAATGCCCCCACTTTGGCTATCTTATATTCCCTGTAATGGTTACAAAGTATGAAACTGTTTCAAATAAAAGGAGAAAATACAAATATGGACTTACAAAAGTTCCTAACTTTTTGATTGTGGAAGGATAATTGAAGCATACTTCTTTTGCATTGCTCATTTCAACCCAGGGGGGTAGTTTTTTTAAGAAAAGTTACAAAGAAAAAAAAAAAGTGGGGATGGGGGGGACTTAGACCCCCACACACTCTTTAATTGCAGAACAAAATTTTGCATCGTTAACTCTTCAATAGCATATTTGTCAATAGGTGCATTATAGTCGTAATTGGTGGTAATGTATGGACCTCCACTTGTCCGGCCAAAATTTGTGCCTCCATGGTACTGCAACATAAAATAAATTAAAGTAATGGTTCAAATTATGGAAATAATTATAAATGTGCTTGATCTCATGATGAAAGAAGACAAAAATCCACCATGTAATAGTTTTTAAATGTTCCACCTGTTTTGGAGAATTTGGTATCTATGGATAAATACTAATTCCCTAGATAAGTAGCCATATATAGAACAACAGTTTGAAGTGTTTTAGTATTTTCCTATAAGCAATAGATAAGATGAGAAGATGAGAAGACCTACTTGTAGTTATTCTTTCCTCTCGTCTCCTTTGTATTGATCCTGTCGCTCCTTCCCATACTTAATATGCTTGAGAAGTACCTATAAACACAACAGAAAACAAAGAATCGATCAAAGAAAAATATTTATTGAATATAAGTGAATGGAATCAGATACATTTCACATATATAAGCATTATAAAACAATACAAACATATGGGAGAAAGGTTCGAACACTTTATTGAATAGAAGAAGGAATTACAACCATTTGTGTCTGATTCAAAGCCATTCCTCTAGCTTGGATCCCATTCACATCACCTCAAAAGCATGAAAAACTTGTAGCATTACAATACTTTCTTTAAATCGAAATCTCATAGCAGCATTATCTCCTTACAATTCAACATAATCCAGCCCCTGATCACTTGGATGAGTGGTCAATTTATAAGAAGATGGAGGAGGTTTTGTCATAAATGGTGGCATTGAATGGCCTTTCATACTTAGAATTAGTTCCATGGAGGAAGGGATGAGAGGATTGGATGCATCTTAACTCATTCCTCATCCATTTTCGAGCTCATATGAGTTGATAAGTGAGGGAACCTTCTAGATGACTCCAAAAGATAAGAATATTCCCCAAACCCTATGTGAATTTTGCTCAATCTCGTCCAACGTAGGTGAAAAGAATCTTAAGTGCTTTGTAGAGCACCCTAGCATGGGATTGACTACTCTGCAATGTACCCTTACATGGGCCTACCTACGCTAGTCCCTCTAGAGGCCATTTTTGGATGTATTCAAGTCATGAAACTGTCTGGGAAGGAAGCACTCAAAGGGGTGACTTGTTTAGTGCATGTAACAACTGAAATTAGGGTTTGATGAGCCCTAAAACACTGATCTAGATTATGAGATTGATGTGCCCAAATGGATCTATAACAGCTGCCCCCTAAAGCATGAAGTCGGAAAAAATGCCAATGTTGAATGAAATCCTTTACGATGTGATGAGGAGGTATCGAAGTGGAAGGTGACCTGCATCAATTACAATACATATATCATTATATTTGATTTTGCATGAATTGTTGAGGGAAGGCATACCCATGCTCACCTTATAAACTTTCATTACATGTACATAAATGGGTCTACAGATATAGACCCATGATCAGAATGACCATCAATGTAAAGCCATTGTACATATGATTTAGTACTCCTGATTGTAGGTTTTAACCTCGTACAGAAATTACCTGCAGACGAATTCTAAATCACAGGAAAAATAAAAATGCGAGAGCATAACACATAAAACACATATACACAGAGATTTCCCACTGGATCCCAAGACCGGGACTACCAGCTTGATTTTTCATTCTATTCCTTTCAATGTTACAATACATATTTATACATGCCGAAGCATCCAATACCATGGACCGAAAACCATCGCGTCCAAAACCATGGACCAAAAACCATAGGTAGGTTCGCCAAACCTAATATAGGGTCCAAAAAAAATTTTCTCGGGGCATTGCCCCGAACCCCGTAGAGGGGGGTTACCCACCCCCCCCTGTGACCCCCCCACTGCGCAATCGGCACAACGAAGGGGGGGCTCCGCCCCCCCTCTAACCCCCCTGTTCCCTACGCAGGTTAGTCGTGGAAAGAATATAACACAACCCAACAAAGTTGATATGGAGGTAGAAGTTGTTGCTCCAGATGTCAACGAGGTGCTTTCTAAAGTCCCTAACTCACCGAGAATGCTGAGACTGAAGCCAACCCCAACCAAATAGACCATGAAGGATAAAAAGGGCAAGCAGCTTGCCATACCGGTGTGCGCATCGCCAAGGAGAAACCCACCAAAACCCATGGCATAGGAGAAAGGCAAGGCCATAAATTTGGAGTTGGAGGAGGAAGACATTATAGACATCCCAATGGACGATGAGGATGTGGAAGTTGAAGTGGAGGAGGTTGAAGCCTAGGGTACTGACCCTATTACTCAGTTGCCATAGTATGTCCCTCCGCACAAGCCCAGGACCAAGGTGCCGAAGGACATCGATGAGAGTAAGACTCCCTTGCAAATGCCTCTACTACTGGACTAAATTGTTTTTGATGGACCACGCTTGGCATGAGAAGTTCCCACACTTGGCAACTGAGCAGCTGATGCACCGCATCATTGATACCAATACTAGAATGACAACATTGGAGCCATGAAGGTTGCTCAAGGGAGAAGAGAAGGCAGGATTGCTCAACCTGCTTTGTGTGCCACACTACAATTGCACCTCGGTGAAAATTTTGGTTATCAACCAGCTGTTGTGCTTGGTGCATGATGGGCATCTGTGGCTGGAGGAGCTGATACGCTTCACGGATAGGTTGATTCGCTGGATAATGTGCTTTCTGTATATAGGAGAGAGTCCGACCATGATATTTGATGGAAAAGGTGGTGAACAAGCTCTTGCAGAATCTATGAAAGAAAAATTTTAACTGGTAAAGGAGCCACACATGTATGCTATATCCAACATCTACGACCTCGCTGTGAAGGTAGCCACATAGATCCTCACAGGGAAAGTGATGAGGAAGTGTCATTTTGATGAGGTGTCGGTGCCTATCATCGCACTAGCAACATAGTGCGCTGAAGGAGTTCAATTCAACTAGTCGAAATAACTTCGCAGAGAGTTCCTGGAAAACTACTGTGAAGCGCTGGAGGTCAGCAAGACATTCCACTACATGTGGCTCTTGTAGAATTTCTCATTGTAGATCAATAGATTATGCAATATACTAAAGAAAAATACTAGATCTAGTTCTACAACAAATTTGCAGAACCTTAATCGATTTTGAGCAAGATCAAATAGAACACATATAACTGAGAATGAGAAAGCAATCACACATGAACATAGAAGAATACTCTGGGGAAAGCCTCAGCTAAAAACCTCGATCTTTGTATTATCATACAAGTGGAAATATGTCTAGATTACACAAAGCTTTAGCTCACAAGCTATCTAGATCTCAATACAATCCCTCAATGCTGCTCATAGATAGTCAAAGGCTTCTCACAAACCTTCTCCTCTGCCCTCCAAGCCTCCTATTCCCTCGTGTTGTTTCTCTTAGGGTCTAATGCTTCCACCTATGTGAATTTACCTCTCACACAACACATGAAACTCAAGAGTAATTGTCCAGTCCTGAAGGAGATAATTCCTTCTGCATGGATGAGTTTCCTATATAGGAAAATTCCTCTAACTAATAATACATTGTCCCTTCCTCTGATCTCAACTGGGTCTCTCACTGAACTGACATGCATGAGTTATTTATAAGAAAATATTCAGTTATCTAAAGTGTAGCAGTTACATGCATGCATGCATTAACTAACTGAACTCACAATCAGTGGCCCAAACTGTTGGACTAATCTAACTGGACTTAACTCATTTAACTGAGCTAAATAATTACAACTCAAAGTGCAACTCATCCTAATATCCTTAATCAATGGATAACTTCCTCAATCAATGGAGAAACTGTTGCATGTCTTCACATAGACTTCATGTTTGATTTCCTACAACTAATTAAGTCAATATGAATTAATTAATTATTTTACAAACAACTGCTAAGATCAAATTCGAATTTTACTTCTCAATTTTAGTTCAGCGACTAACTAAAATTGGAATCTATCCTGAAATGCTATTTATAGCAATTATATTTTTATCATTTCTTGTTGCTATTTCCAACACTGGTACCTGAGATTCTATTTACAGCATTTCTATTTTTAGCATTTCTTGTTGCTATTTTCAACACTCCCTCTCAACAAGAAAGGCATTCAACTTGAACCCAATCCTGAACCTTTGGAATGTTTTGCATGCAACACTTCTCCCTATTGTTGTTGCTCCAACAACTCTAGGAACAAAAAATATCCAACTTGAATCAGAATGATGCCGCTGTCATCAAAGTCTCTTACTGCTATTGCCTCTATCGACTGAAAACTCTACATCTCTACACTCTTCAGTATCTGACTGCTCTAGTCTCTGTCACTTTGATCTCTGACTACATCAATCCACTAATTCGTGTTGTTGCATCTGTGCTGATGTTGGTCCTATCTCCCAGCACTGCATCTACACTGCACCTCCTCTCATCATGTTGCATCGTGCTACGCATTGCTGTACTGAAACTTAGTTACTGAGAAGTAAGTAACTAATCTCCCAACTGACCTCCCTGTTGGGCTAGAAACATCCTCTGATGCTGAAGCTTCCTCTACTGCTCCATCCGCATTTGTCTCTACCCACTTAGCCAATCCTGCTTCTCCTTGTTAGGGATCCCATAGAAAGGTCAAATCAAAGAGGTTGGATACCTCAATGATCCTGCCCCTATTCCAGCCTTCTTAGGACTGTCGCTCCACATCGCCCCACCTCCTACCTGGAGGTATGGATGCATGGGATGCCTCTGCCCACTTGGCTCAAAATTTCCCCCTCCTGGAGGTCTCTACATGAGTGGATGCCTCCATTCGATCTCCTCTTAGCTTCTCTAGTTGTGGCTGCTCCACAACCTCCTAAAGTTGCTTCACCAATTGTGGCTCCTCCACAATTGTCTAAGACTTCTTCTTGTGTTGCATGTTGAGAGGTAATGTACCCTCCCTCTCAACCACCAAGTCTTCAATAGTTGCCTTGCTCCTCAAGCCTTTGCATGCATCTTGACCTCAAGAGCATACAGGTCCTAGACTTGTGAACCAATCTGCTTCACCTGTCTCATGGTGATGTGTCTAAGGAAAACCTTTCCCTTACTAAAGACTACATCATAGCCTTTTTCTTCTAGCATCACGATCGATACCAAGTTTTTCTTCAGTCTTGGCACATACTTCACATTTGTCAAGGTAATGCAAGCTCCATGCTCCCTTTGAAAAACAATTGTGCCTACACTTGAGACAATGTACTTTTCCTCATTACCCATCTCTATGAGTATCTGAAGGTCTTTTTCCTCCAAGGTACTGAACAAACTCTTATCGTTGGTCATGTGGAATGAAGCTCCATTGTCAAGAAACCAACCACAACCCATCATCGATGAAGCCATGCATGCGATGAGGGTGAAATCCAACTCAAACTTTGAGGCCAGTGCCTCACCTTCTGATCCTTCCAAGGATCCCTTCTTAGATTTCTTCTGTGGACAATTTGTTGCATAATGGTCGACCTCATGACAATGAAAGCATTGAACTTTCGATTTGTCAAACTTCTTCCCACCATGGGAAGAACTTGATTTGGGATGAGAATCCTTCTCCTTCCCTTTCTTCACCTTACTCACTAAGGCGCAATTTTCTTCATCCTCCTTGGATGAAGAATGATCTTTGGTGCTTCTTCTTATCTCCTCCTACATCGGATCTGACCAAAGTCATTCCCAATCTGGCAATTTCTTTCTCCCATTTACTGAGTTTTGGTAGCTATGCCAGCTCTTATGAAGACCAAGGAGAGCAAGACTCATCATGTCATCATCGGCTGTCGTGATCCCTACACTTCCAAGCTCATCCCTGCAGGTGGTGAGCTTGTTCAAATATGTAGAGATCGTGTCGCCCTTTTCACACTTGATTTTCCGAAGCTTGTCTTTTAGCGCTAGCTTCCTCTCATAGCTGCTATTTTGATATAGATCTTTCATTATTTTCCACATTGAAATTGATGTCTCCTTCCCATGGAGACTCGAGACTATGTGGTCTCGAACTCCTTCCAGAAGGATTCTCCTTACTCTAGCCACACATTTCTTCAATTCCGCCAATTTTGTAGGATTAGCCGTTGTTGGCTTGGGGACTTCTTGATCAATTAAGTCCTTTAGACCATTCTCCTCTAATACTGCTTCCATGCGATCGTTCCAGGCTATATAATTTGAGCTTCCATCAAGGGCATAATCGAGTCTTAAACCGTTGAAAGCCATTGGTGAAATTTAAGATGTGATAAGTATTTGAATTCTATAATCAGGAACTTCAAACTTTGAACTTCTCCCTTCTTTGTGTATTGTTCTCTCCTTTTATCACCTTTGCTCTGATACCATATAGAATTTCTCACTGTAGATCAACAAATTATGCAATATACTAAAGAAAAATACTAGATGTACTTCTACAACAAACTTGTGGAAGCTTAATCGATTTTGAGCAAGATAAAATAAAACACATATAACTAAGAATGAGAAAGCAATCACAAATGAACATAGAAGAATACTGTGGGGAAAGCTTCAGCTAAAAATCCCGATCTCTGTATTATCATACAAGTGGAAATATGTCCAAATTATACAAAGCTTTATCTCACAAGCTATCCAGCTCTCAGTATAATCCCTCAATGCTGCTCATAGACAGTCAAAGGCTTCTCAAAAACCTTCTCCTCTACCCTCCAAGCCTCCTATTTCCTTGCGTTGTTTCTCCTGGGGTCCAATGCTACCACTTGTGTGAATTTACCTCTCACACAACACATTAAACTCAAGAGTAACTATGCAGTCCTGAAGGAGATAATTCCTTCTGCATGGATGAGTTCCCTATATAGGAAAATTCCTCAAACTGATAGTAAAAGGTCCCTTCATCTGATCTCAACTGGGTCTCTAACTGAACTAACATGCATGAGTTATTTATGAGAGAATATTCAGTTATCTGAAGTGCAGCAGTTACATGCATGCATGCATTAACTAACGAAACTCACAATTAGTTCCACAAATTGTTGGAACTAATCTAACTAGACTTAACTTCGATAACTGAGCTAACTAATTACAACTCAAAGTACAACTCATCCTGATCTCCTTAATCAAGGGATAACTTCCTCAATCAATGGAGAAACTGTTGCATGTCTTCACATAGACTTCATGTTTGATTTCCTACAACTAATTAACTCAAGATGAATTAATTAACTATTTTACAAACAACTGCTAAGATCAAATTCGAATTTAACTTCTCAATTTTAGTTAAGGGACTAAATAAAATTGGAATCTATCCCAAAATGCTATTTATAGCAATGTTATTTTTAGAATTTCTATTTTATCATTCCTTCTTGCTATTTCCAAAACTGGTACCTGAGATGCTATTTATAGCATTTCTTGTTGCTATTTTCGACAACTCTTGCTGTCAATTGTGCTGGTAGCATGGGAGTTGCTAGAGGACAATCAGTTCCCTTCAGTCACACCAGACCTCTCAGAAGTAGTAAGTACACTTCGATATGGGCGACCGAGGATGCAAAGCGAGTCAGGAACAACAAGAAATTTTGGATCTTGATGGAGATGAACATCCGGATGGCCATTAATCGCAAACCATGATTTTTCCCTATGGTGTACACCAACCTCTAGGGCTACACTGAATTCAAAGCCATCTTCCATTGAGTATCCATCAAGGCATGGAAGGAACTTGCACAAAAATGGTATGACTTGCCTTATCTGACAACGGATGACGCCATTGATGCAGTGCTTGATCAATGGCTGGTACAGTGGTGCACTACCATAGACTTGGCGGTGGACGGGAGCAAGTCTACCATGAAGAAGAAGGAGGAGGCCAAGATTAAGATGGCACAGATGGCTAAAAAGAGGAAAAAGGAGGCTACTGATAAGGCCCAGGCACAGTGCAAGGTCACGTAGTAGACAGGGAAGCAGACAGGTGGGATAGAGTGGGTCTCTGACAAAGGTGAGAGGTCACCTTCACCTGAGACCGAGGAGGAGACAGAACGACACGGCGCAAACCCTCAAGAGACGTCCGCTCATATCAAACGCCCAAGAGAGCTGGAGAAGGGAGGGCCCAAGAAGAAGTCATAGGTGACTAAGACCTCACAAGACCCCAACACATTAATAGAGGGCGACTTGCATGATATCAGTGACACAGTGAGGGATGTCACCATAGAGGCCCTGCAACAATTTAAGCAGCAAAAACAGATCATCTTGGGGGCTATCTAGATAGGGTTGTAGGCGTTGCAGACCTACACAACATAGGATAGCACGGTATCTACTAGCCTAGCTATCAACACTTCAGAGGGTGTCGATATGCTACGTGCAAAGGCCTCCAGTGTGATAGTGTTGCCTCATGGAACACTGACCACATAGAATGAGGCTGATAGGCCCATTGTCAACACCCTAAAGGGAGTAGGGTTGAACTTGGCAGCACTCCCATGAGAAGTGCTCCACCTCTTGCAGGATGGAGTGATTACAGAGCTGAGGGGCCATGAGCACTGTGCTCTCTAGGTGATCAATGAATAGTGGATCAACAATGAGTAGATGGACCTATAGAGAAATGTTGCCATCACCATTGAGACCGAGGTGACCAATCAGAGCACATATATTGTGCAGGTCATTCAGGAGGCATGTCAAATGGTCCCAGAGTTAGCCATTCCGTAGGAGAAGCCAGTCGAGGTATGCGTCCGCAAGTTGGCCACACGGGTGTATGACACTCAAACTGAGATGGAGTAGTTTCAATTGGAGTTGAACCTACAAATTACAGAGTTATAGTTGAGGACCCAACCTTCAACTCTACCAGAAGTGAAGGAACAGTAGGCTACTATTGTCATGAAGCAGTAGCCGTGGTCAAGACTATAGTAGCAGATTACACGCAATTGTTTAAGCAGTCATTTGAGGTCCTAACTAGCTTTCAGGAGGACCCCAATGTACAGTAGTTAGAGACGGAAGCGCACGAGTTACAAAAATGCTACAATGAGGTTAAGGGCACAACGTGAACTGTCGTGCTGACACAAAGACTAGCCAAGCTGCAGGAGGCCAAGAAGCTGAAGGAACAGGTGGACATAGCATTGTACAAGGAAGCAGTGATGAAGGCAAGATTGAAGCCCTGACTGGATGAGGCTTACATAGTGACAGGATGTATCGAAGTCAAGCTTGCGACTCTGCAAGTGATGCAACAAAAGCTTCAAGCTGACAACGCATGAGCAATGACTAAGCAGACATTGGAATACGCAAAGCAGGTGGCCACACAATGAACGATTGAGCTTGCGGTCATACAATTCAAGTTGGAAGGGCTTCATGCAAAGATCCCCGTGCCTACCGAATGACTCGAGGGTGAGTCATGATGTTTATGTTGGGGGCCTATTGGGAACGGGATCCCCCAAGGACAGTTTTGGGGCTAAAAGCCCGTGTTTTGGTCAAATGTCATAATAAAGTAAAGACTCTTTATTTTGTGGTTGCAGAGCACGAAGGTGTAATTTATCATAAAGGTTTGTCCACCCTTAGTTTTGTAAAGTAAAGTCAGTTGTAATTGTATAAAAAGAGCTCAGCTCTAAGTAGTTTTGGAAACACACAATGTAAGAGAGTCATAGCTCTGAAGTAAGAAGTCTAAGTTTTGGGTTGTAGCATAGGTAGAGGCTCCACAGCTGAGTGCACAGAGGCCTAGGGTAGAAGTCTGTAGTTGAGGGTGTGGACCCCCACAACTGTGTGCGCAAGGTGGATAGAGTCTATAATCATTTGGAAGATATCAATAAAGAGAAATATTCTATAATTTATGTGTCTTTGTTTTGTTTATGCATCTTGATATATATTATGTATGAATTTCATTGGTAATCCTTATATGATGCGCGAATGTATGTAATTATGTTCGTCAAACAAACGCAAGTAAGAACATCTATTTACGCGGTGCTAACTATAATCGTTTAATAGGATAAGCAAGTCACTTAGACAAATTTGGGAATTTGTATCGTATGTTGCAATAGCAGTGCAAAATTACCTGAGCTGCAAGTTAGGTCTGAGCGAAGGTCGATCGTACCCTTTCACATAGGTATTGAAGAGAGGAATAAGGGGCTAGTCTGGCAAGCCCTAGAGCAAAGTGACCTATGCGAAGGCATGGATAGAGGGACTTAAACAACATCACAACCATCTCAGGGTGAAAAAACTTGATTCTAGCACCCCCCCATACTGCTTCGGGTGAGACTTCAATCCGCGCTCCTGGGCTAATGCCAAAAGAGCCAGTAGTGTAGGGATTTGTTTGTCTAACTAACACTGAATCGGGGCCAAGTCCCAACAAGCCAACATGTTATTAAGGTAATGTAGGTGAATTCACCAACTCTTAAGAATTGACCATCAATTTGTATACGTAGGATATTAGCTTTAAGGGTATCATTATAATTGTTCTCCTCTCTCTTTTTGTTACTTTTGTGACTCGAGGGTTATTGTTCTCCTCTTTCTTCAATTCCTACTTCTTACCATCAACATTGAGTTCCTCTTCTAAAATTGAGAAAAGATAAAATATAGAGTATAAGACATGAAAGACAATGAACAATGAAATATAAAATAAAGTAGACTATAAAAAATTTATATGACATATACCTCAACATCAACAATGTCAATGTCATTCTTCCCTAGAAAAGAGAGAAACCTGAACAAGTTTTCTTTAGTTAGGCGATAGTTGCCACTATTTGGTGAGATGACTTGTATAAAAAGAAAACAAAATTTCACATAGAAAATAACACCTTAGGACTTAGTATTCAACCTTTAGGAAAATATTAGGCACAATCATGCTAACTAAGTTACATGCCAAAAATATCAAGCTAAAAATAACTTGTGAAAACAAAAGGAAAGAAAAAGACAACATATAATAAATAATGTATGATAGATGAATGGAAAATTGCATCATAGAAGAAAAAAATATCTTATGGTTACTCATACATGTGGGTGGGTAACCTGCCCCAATATGCCATGATCCTTAGGGTCCAGAGGAAGTAAACGTCCTACTAACATAATGATTGATTGGTTGCATCTTGGCCTCCAAACAACTACCATCATTTCCCTTACATATCATATTATTCAAATACTTAGAAAAGAACACAAGAACCAAGGATATAAAATTGTGTTCGATAAGGATGATACATTCAAAGCATTGTGAGGTTAATAAATTAGTTTTGTGCAAATCCAATAAATATGGTAATCCGAAAAGTTTCACTATGCCATTTTTATCACATATTTAAAAATCTCAAATAAAGGTCAATGTAATTATTTGATGAAGAAATCAGATTATTGTTTAAGAAAAAAAAAAACATTTTTCCAATCACTAAATATTTTTGAGGACCCATTTCATTGAAACATAAGTGCTATATAAACAATATCCTAATGGGATGAGACAATGTGCAAAAATTGTAACAAATTGCGCTGCAATGCAACAAATGAGTTTTAAAAATTGCAATGAAAGACACCTTAGAAGTTTACAATATTAATTTCTCAAGCATTACTGTTTAATTTCATAACAAGATAAACTAATAATGCAATGGCTAAAGCACATATATCTAATATTCAATAGATATATTTTTAAGTTTTACAAAGGTGTCCCAATGTAATTTATTTCGTAGGTTGACACTTGATCAATTCCAAATATTTCTTTTTAGGCAAGCGTCAAAGCCCAAAAAAAAATTTGTGTTGGTTGGATTTATAAATATAGGATTATTCCTCTAATTCTACACTCCTTTCATAATTTCAAACTAATCTTGGGAAAGTTTCCCTTAGGATGTCAAATAGAATAAATTGATGTCAATGATAAACAAAAAGAGAAAGAGAGGGGCTGGAATATCTAACTGAGAATCATAACACATATCAAGGGTCAAATTGCAACAATAAATATTTACTTTAAAAATTTTATGCTACATCAACGAACTTACTATAGTTTTTTCACCATGTTCTTTTAGAAGTTCAATCATAGCTTGCTAGTTAGCACCCTTTGCATCTTCAAATGGCTGTAAAATAAATTGTATCACTTAAATCCTCAAACTCAACAATGCACATAGTGGATTCAGTACCATTGGTGTTCCAAAATTTAAAAACAAAAAAAAATTAATAAACTCCAAACAATGTAAATATTTATAGCAACAAAAGATTTGGAAGGTGAAAATTTCACCCCTTTCTCTTGATTTATAAAACTAGATTTCAATTGGAAATAAGTAGTGATACCAGAGATGAGAACTACAAGAAGGCTCAAGTGGAATTGGGTAATAATAAATAAGAGGAATGCAGTGCCAAGATGATAATTTCAAAGGCTTTTATATAGGAATGGATGAATCAAGGCCAAGAGGAAAGTTGCCTATGGAATAAAGGAAAATATTGATTAATGTGAAATGATACATCCCTTCCTGTTTTCATTTTATTATTCTTACGAAATGAATCTCATTTTGAGAGCCTTTGTTCACAAAGTGTACTTTTGGCTGCCTCATAAAGCATATTGAAAGCAGATTGTAGTATCATCTCAGATTCCTGGTGAATTATCTATTCTTTAACCTCTTCAGGAAACTATATTGGAATTATCGACACAAAAATAATGAACCCTCTAGAAAAGGCAATACAAATAGGTTAAGGAAAACAAACTGAAGGAAGAGCCTATAATGAATAGTTGTGGCTTTGAGCTCAAGAATGATATTCAAGCACAAAATCTACGAAAGGATACAAACAGTGAAATTGTGGAATTGAATAAAAAGCTAGAGCCTATATTATGATATTATTAGAGGTGTCTACCAAACCCTCTCCAATAGGTGGTTGGCTACCTAGAAGTAGAACCAAGATATAAACTA
Source organism: Pinus taeda (assembly GCA_000404065.3). NCBI lineage: Eukaryota > Viridiplantae > Streptophyta > Pinopsida > Pinales > Pinaceae > Pinus > Pinus taeda. The sequence goes on along the minus strand of APFE031162589.1, from coordinate 13,583 downwards.
CATTTTTTCTCCAACGATATTCTCATTAAGAAAATGGTTGAACTAGTAGTAGGAGGAGTTGCATCCAATTCCAGCAACTTTAAGATACACTTTCACACATCAAACAACTAGAATATCTTTACTCTCCTCAAGAAATTAACTTCCTCCTAATCTATAGTTAAACATACAAAAGTTACAAATTGAAATCAATAAAATGGAAACATTTTGATATATAAATAAGATCCAACTTTCCATTATGATACTAAAATTATTTCTATTTATCAAGCCATGACTCATTTTGCACTTATAGAATCACAACATATTTTTACATCATCTTCCATTTTTTCATCTCATCCTTGTTTTATCAACAATGAAAAAAATCTAGAAGAATTTTAGAATTACTGTATTAGAATAAGAAAAATGTTGTACACCGATATTTTGTGAGAAAAGGGAATAAAATAAAGAAAAATGAAGGAAAATGACATGGTAGAATCCTAAAACACACTATGACATGGATAGATGCCACAAAATCGACCAAGTTTAGCATGTAAATATATCCCACTTATCCAAAAGGAAGGAAAAATGAGATGTAGGAACCTAAAAAGACACTCTAATGTGGATAGATTCCACAAAATCTAGTCAAGATCAATGAGTAAATATATCCCACTTCACCCAAAAGTTGGAGAAAGGACTATCAAATAGGTCCCAATTATGTAAATGAATGCAAAACAACTAGATAGTATGAATTCAAAGAGCATAATTTTGGACCTATTTTGAGGTAAAAGATAGAATTTTCAAACAACAACATAAATCCTATCCTGAAATAAAGCAACAATTTTTCTACCATGAGATCAATCTTGAACTTCTGCTCAAAATTATTTTCGATCTTTGGGGACTAGAGCTTGCCAAAAAAAATAATGATCTTAGTTCCCTATAGAGAAAAACTATGTAAATTATTTTCACTAAAAGAAATATTTCCGACAATATAGAAATTCTTACATTTTCACAGCCATCAGTTTCAAATCTGGACCAAGAAGCAAATATGAAGTTGTTGTATCAATTTCCTCTATTGCATTTTGTTAAACAAGTGCTTCAAAGACATCATACACCATCTTGTCCAATTTTTAGATACATCATATAGTTTCTTCTCTGCTGATGATGTGGGTAGCCACCACTTCTGCTTATCTGCAATTAATTTCAACAAGCCAGTTTTCCAACAAAATTCAAGGGCTTAGTGCAATGAAGAGGTTATGTTCATCCATAATGTAGCATTCAAAACAGGAGAAACATAGTTTATTAAAATTTAAAAAAGAGAAAGAAAAATATGGACATGCTATCTAAGATTGCTTATTCTACCATTCTACTTATTATACTATATGTCCAAGTTAAGAAATCATAGCATGTAGTACCACTCTCTTTCTTCATTAAAATCATTAATTTATTCTTACCTTCTGCACTTCTTGCTCCTCCCCATCATAATCATGTAATAGTTTCAAAAATTTCTGACAACAAGTTTCCTTCTATCTTTTGTACTTGTGATTATCTAGTATAACTAGTAGAATCATAGAAGCAGAGGCCATAAATATTAGAGATTTAAAATATAATCTTACACCAAATCAACGAGGCTATGAGCTTAGAGGATAACTCACAACATATGTTCATATCAATTTAACTCTAGAAAATCCCTTACACATCATGTGTCGTACTCCATCTACACCACCTTGAATTAGCATGAATCTATAAGGATAAAGCAAAACAACTTCAGAAACATTGTAGGTAAAACATCTCCTCTCTGCTTTAACCAGATTAGGATTCATTATAAATATCTTGGAAGAAACATAAACATAATCAATATACAAAAAATAATGTAGGTTAATCTTTTAAACCTGTAAGTAAAAGAAATTGCATGTTAATTCTTCACTGCATCAATCAAATAAAGATGCCATAATTTTAAGCCTTGCATTAAATCATCAATAAGGTACGAAGGTAATATGAGTTAAAG
>APFE031162589.1:0-11307 GCA_000404065.3 Pinus taeda | reverse complement strand
AAAAGGTAATACAAATAGGTCAGGGATAATAAACTGAAGGAAGAGCATATAATGAATAGTTGTGGCTTTGAGCTCAAGAATGACATTCAAGCCCAAAATATAAAAAAGGATACAAACAATGAAATTGTGGAATCCAAGAAAGAACTAGAGCCTATATTATGATAGTGTTGGAGGATCTTGTCACACGTGTCTGTCAAACCCTCTCCAATAAGTAGTTGGCTACCTAGAAATAGAACCAAGATATAAACTACATTTTTTCTCCAACGGTCTTCTCATTAAGGCAATGGTTGTACTAGCAGTAGGAGGAGTTGTAGCTAGCCCTAGAAACTTCAATACACACTTGCACACATCAAGCAACCATAATATATGTACTCTTCCTCAAGAAATTAACCTCCTCCTAATCTACAGTTCAACATGGAACAATTACAAATTGAAATCAATAAATGGCAACATTTTGATATATAAATAAGATCCAACTTTCCACTATGATACTAAAATTATTTCTATTTATCAAGCCACGAATTAGTTTAAACTTATAGATACAGAACATCTTTTTGCATCATATTCCATTTTTCCATCTCATCCTTTTTTTATCAACAATGACAATAAGGAAGAAGAATTTTAGAATTACTGTATTAGAATAAGAAAAATGTTGTACACCGATCTTTTGTGAGAAAAGGGAATAAAATAAAGATAAAAGAAGGAAAATTTACATGGTAGAATCCTAAAACACACTATGATGTGGACAAATGCCACAAAACTAGCCAAGTTTAGCATGTAAATATATCCCACTTAACCAAACGGAAGGAAAAATGAGATGTAAAAACCTAAAAACACACCCTAATGTGGACAAATTCCACAAAAACTAGTCAAGATCAACGAGTAAATATATCCCACTTCACCCAAAAGTTAGAGAAAGGACTATAAAACAGGTCCCGAGTCTATAAATTAATCCAAAATAACTAAATAGTATGAAAGTGAAGGGCATATGTTTAGACCTATTTTGAGGTAAACGATAGCATTGTCAAACAACAACATAAACCCTCTCCTGAAATAAAGCAACAATTTTTCTACCATTAGATCAATATTGAACTTCTCCTCAAAAGTATTTTCTATTTTTGGAGAGTAGAGCCTACCAAAAAAAACAACGATCTTAGTTCCCTGTAGAGAAAAACTATGTAAATTGTTTCCATTGAAAGAAATATTTCCAGCTGTATAGAAATTCTCACATTTTCAAAACCTTCAATTTCAAATCTCGACCAAGGGGTGAATATGAAGTTGTTGTAATGACTTCCTCTATTATATTTTGATAAACAAGTGCTTCAGATACCTTAGGCATCATCTTGTCCAAATTTTCAAATACATCAGATAGTTTCTTCTCTGTTGATGGTGTGGGCAGCCACCATTTATGCTTGTCTACAATTAATTTCATCAATGAAGAGGTCATGTTCATCCATAATGTAGCATTCAAAACAAGAGAAAAATAGTTTATTAAAATTTAAAAAAGAAAAAGAAAAATATGGACATGCTATCTAAGATTGCTTATTCTACCATTCTACTTATTATACTATATGTCCAAGTCTAAGAAATCATAACATGTAGGTACCAATCTCTTTCTTCAATTAAATCATTTAATTTATTCTTACCTTCTGCACTTCTTGCTCCTCCCCATCATAATCAAGTAAATAGTTTCAAAAATTTCTGACAACAAGTTTTTCCTTCTATCTTTTGTACTTGTTGATTATCTAGTATAAACTAGTAGGAAATCATAGAAGCAGAGGCCATAAATATTAGAGAATAATAATAATAATAATCTTGACACCAAATCAACGAAGCCTATGAGCTTAGAGGATAACTCACAACATAATTGTTCATATCCAATTTAACTCCTAGAAAATCCCTTACGACATCATGTGTCGTACTCTCATCTACAACCAACCTTGAATTAAGCATGAATATCTGATAAGGATAACAGACAAACAACTTCAGAAACAATGTAGGTAAAATATCTCCTCTCTACTTTCACTAGATTAGGATTCCTCATAAATATATCGAAAGAAACAGAAACATAATCAATATACAAAAAACAATGTAGGTTAACTTTTTACACCTGCAAGGAAAAATATTGCTTGTTAATTCTTCATTACATCAATTGAATAGAGATTCCATACTTTTAAGCCTTGTGTGAAATCAACAGTAAGGTATGAAGGTAATATGAGTTAAAGTTGGGAAGATTAAGTCATTGATTTTATTTTATGATATGTTTTTTTAGAACGTTGCTTACAACTACCCTTTGGCTAAGCAGTGGCACTATGAGGGGAAATTTTGTGGGGTCAAAATTATCCAGGACTTACACTTGGTCTCATCTACACACACTCAGAGGGTTTTGAATCTAGGACTCATCATTAATACAAGTATGGTCACCTTGCAACTTGCTGCTAACTTTTCAAAACATTGTTCTGCAATTTCAAAATATCATTCCAAGGAGCAACCATGTACCTCCTTTTTTTAGCTGCAATAAGACCTTCAAGTTATTCTATACATGAAACATGCATCTCTTCATCCCTCTTTGTATTCATCTATTGGGCCTAAACATTTGAATGGTGACCTAAACCTGTAGACTTAGTAGCAATGTTTTCCCCTGTCTTGTTTGTAGATGAAGCCATAGCATTGGATTTTGTTTGTTCATCCTTAACTTAATTTTCCATGGCTTCACAACTTTCATTCAAGACTCATATTGTGTTAAACATGAGATACTCACAATAATGAATTGTTTTCAATAATAAAAAATTCATGATCTGCAATAATTCCCTTCAATTTTCCATCTCATACAAAGACACAATTGCATGAGAACAAATTTCTCGCTTACAGATTTCTCTTTTCCATTGACTTCATTTGGAGATCAATATTTGGAAAAGGCCTTGGCATCTAGAATCATGGTTTTGATAAGATTTCTAGAGTTTCCCGTTACTCCTTAGAATTCATCAACCTATATCAATTGCATTCTATGTACATAAAAAATTCAAGAAGAGACCTATGTAAATCCTACAATCTAGGTAGACAAGCCTGATAAACATAGAAATGTAGATAAAAATCATGTTCAACCTTCATGATGGGTGTCATGATTCATCACCCAAATTTCTCTTGATGATTTGACTTGACCTGGGATGAAATATTCCTTAAAATGCTTGATCTCTTGAAAATTATGCCCAACATCCCCTTGGAATGGTTCAATGCTTAGGAGGACAGTTGACATACACAATGAGAGAGAAAAGATTCACTTAGTTATTGCTGATTCTTGGAAAAGGTGCCTAAGGTCTACGAGGAGGGGACTTGCTTTACATGAGATGGATAACACCTTGCTTGATTTGGCTAGTATTTTGAGCGAGGATGTTACATGGAAATTGGATTGACTATTTTAGACCCCCCAAACTTCACTTTTATCCCTCACTTTTCCCATTTTTGATCTTGGACTCCAATGTATAGCTTGGGAAAGGTGGCGAGTTGAACTAGGAGTCAATGACCTACATTATCTTGCATGAAAACACCAACGTTCCTCCTCTTTTGAACATGTAAAGGCTTGAATGGGTGATAGGAGGCCTTATGGCCAACATGCAATTTATAATATAGCACATGCAAGGTCTTTTCTTTACCATGTTTATGTTCATAGAACATATTCCCATGTCAGCTTTAGAGATTAGATTCACCTTGAGATATCTTCCTTTTGCCAAAAATTCAAAATGGCATGTCAGAGCCTCTTGCTGATCACAATGAGCCCTTGTTGAAATTTAGAGTGGGGACCTTGGGCATTGGAATTCGTGACCTTGAGAAATGTCAAGATGCCCAAAATTAAAAATCATGTCTCCAGTCTTCCCTAATCAAAATGCAAATAAAAGTGAATAATTTGATTACAAGTAACACCGTTGGAAGGAGGAGTAAAAAGCTCCATGTAAAGCACTGGTCGATTTACTTGGTTAGTTTAATCATTTAGAGATATATGTCATAGTTGATTCTTGTTTATTTGCATTCGTATTTTTTCAAAAAACAACAAACTTAACATGTAGATTTTTGACATTTTTTGCAAAATGAGAAAGGATTTTCAACTTGTCAATTTTCATGCATGACAAAATATAAAAAATAGAATTTAATTCATGTTTTCCAGCATAGAAAATAGTAAGAACAAGTTGTTCAACACTTTTTTTACACAGTAATCAACAGTTTTCCTCATCCTAGTTGGCTCGGTTTGCATACCCATATTTATTGAGTAGTTATTGCATTGATTTCCTTTTTTATCCAACAGTTTAGAGTAGTTTTATACATGTTTACAACTTTCTGCTCTGTACTATTTAGCATAAAACAATATATTTCCCCTTCTAATTTATAGTTTGCATAATTTTCCATGCTCTTTAGCATACTATTTGCTTTCCACGTTTTCTGATTTATTTGTTTCCTAAAATATAGCAGATTCATGTTATTGATTTCAGATTCTTCTTGCCAGTGTTGATTTGCAGTTGACAAATTCACATAGGGACAGCCCCTCTGAAGCTAGTATGCACTAACTTTGAAGCAATAGGAAACAAGTGGGGTGACTATTTTATTTCCTATATTTATTTGAACTTCACATACATTTTGCACGACAGGAATTTATTGACGATAACATGTCCAATTTAGCTTATTCTAACCCTTGATAATAGGAAAGCCACTTTTCAATAACAGTTACCATCATCTACATTTCTAATGTGTTATGCTGGGATAATTAGTTTTTCTACATAAAATGAGGAATACACAGGTGAGTACAATACTTGGGATTTTTAACTGGTATGTTCTAAACTATAAAGAGAAAACATGAAAGATGGATCTGATATCCTTATATGCCCAATTTAAGATAAATATATTTGTTATTACTCTGTCATATCCTATGATAGTAAATAATTACCCCATTAGGTAGAACTAAAACTACTTATGTCTCCTTGTTTGATATCCTTTGAATTTGATGCTGCTTTTGAAGGCATGGAACATGATATAGTCTTGGATTTAAATTGATTCCATGCTTGAAAGTTGAATGAGAGTGCATATGTCTATAAGTTTTAGTTTCATTTTCGCTAACCAACAAAGTACACTTGCTTGTGAACAGCTTGCCTTTTGGTGTTTGAGATCATTTTTTTGGTGCTCCGAACTAATATACATGACTCGAACACCATTGTATTGAAAATATCACAAGGGGAAACAGAATGAGTGGAGATATTGAAAAAAGAGTTATTGAAGGCCCAAATCAAGGAGATGAAGGATATGTGGTAGGTGGAATTGACCCATAGACAAGCTCGAGAGGACCTTCTAGAATCAGAATTGTTGGAGGTTAAATAATGTATTTTGAGTGGTAGGGAAAGAAAGAAAAATTAAGTGGGTCATCTTCGTCGGCATATTAAGAGTTGAAAGTACCATTAAACCTAGATACCCAGCTCTGGTACCAAATTGTGGAAGCCGTAAACATGAATTTCTCTTAGCTTTGACATAAAAAAAATCATAATGGTTCACAAATGTTGCCAAGATTGACATGAAAAACACATTTTTTTGGCTACGAATGCAGTCTTTTGAGAATATTTCCATAGGGTAACTTTACTACCAATACCTACAAGAATATGGTGAGTTGAAAAGTTAATGTCCAAATAGTTGCACTGGGATAATTTGAACTATCCACGAGGATGGTATTTGTCTACATGATTAATCTGGACTTTCTCAACATTATTGAGCAACATGGGTTACTTCTCTCTTTTGTAGGGAAGTGATTGGAAAAGAAAGGTTTTCAAACATGATCTAATATGTGGGAGAAGAGAATAAGACAATACCTATCCTTCTAGGATTTTAATTGTTATCATCATTTTTCAGGTTGTTGATCTGTCTATTTCTACTGCACTATAACAATTCAATCTGCAAGTTTGTTTGTTTAAGCATAGTATGAAGATTCAAATTCAATTACAAATACTAAGGTAGATCCATCTTAACTCTAGATCTATCAAGCACCAGGAGGGATGAAACAATTGATTGCTTACAATTATAAGTGGAGTATGAAATGTCCATAATTCCAAGTTAAAGTGTGTCAGGAAGTGTCAAGACATCTGCAAGCCTTATTGTTAAGACATGAGTACTAACCTCTAGGATGGTTGGTTCATCATAAATTTTATCAAACATGAATCATGGATCTCTTTCATTTTACTGGTTTCACTCGTGGATGTTATCGGGTCTACCAAAAACCTAGAACAATAATCTATGTATCCTAGACTTGTTAAGTTGTCAGGTCATTTTGGGACTAGATTGTGGAAGTATAATTCACTTTTTGTTTGTCCCATAGGGTTGTATTTGGAATCTTATAGACAAGTTGATGGTATGACAAGCTGGAAGGAGCATGTAAGATGTGATCCAATTGACAGTCTTATTTACCCTATGGAAATACCATTGTTGGATAACCTTTCACGATATAACAATTTCAACCAACCCGCAAGTATTTCTAACTTTTAATTAGATTTGGCTATCCAGATTTCTACTAGAATTGAATGTTTAGGAAATATAGATTATCTTCCACATGTAGGCAAAGTAGATATGCTAATATTCCTTGCTTAAGTTGGATAGAGTTTCCAATGTGCTCCATCTTTGGCTTTTGGATATATTGATCTCAATGTGAATGTATATTGGTTTTTGATGAAATATAAGTTGTCTTTTCAATAAATGTGTGTGTGTTTTTATTTATCTATATCTATTATCTAATATATATCTATATATCTAATATATATATATATAGTCCACTTTTGTGTAATAACCATAAGAACTACCATAACAATTATTACTATTTGTGAATAAGATATTAAAAATATATTATCATTAACCAGCAAGAGAATAGATCTTGATGAACATACATAATATTCTTACCTTCACTTCTCTAATATGCATACATTCGTGCCAAGAATAAAATTTCATTTTCATTTTCTTAATGAAAACCTAGAAGAACATAGATTCAGTTTTTACAATCCATATAATTACCAAACTTAAAAAGATATCATAACCAACACTAGTAATCTAGATTCCTTACCGACATAATATCATCAAAGCCTCATCAATTTCATTACAAAGTCCCATATAGCATAAAATACTTACTATTCATTGGTCTGCATATTAATATCCTTCCAAATAGTTCCATAGTTGCCATCCCCTAGTTTATTGATGATCTTATACCTAGAACATAATAAATTGAAAAAAGGTGGCGATGTTTAAAAATTTACACATCATATATTTTAGCATCTTATATATTTATGAGCAAAGAAAAGACCCTAAACCATGAAATCGCTAGAATTTCCTTCAAAAAATAAATGCACAAAACACAGGAAGGCCAACAAGTATGCAATTGATGTAAGTAGCAGCCTTTTCCAAAAAACCAGGAATGCCCTTGCATTGAAATTCATTGCATTTCCAAAGTAATGCAAGTATTAGAAAACTACTCATTCCCTTGAATGATTACTTACCCCTCCATTTGTGCTTAATAAAGGGTAACATAATGTACTTCATAAATAAAAATTCAGATATTTCTTTTTCTATTGAATATTGTTCATGTCACAAAGAGGAATATCCAAACAATGCCCTTCTCTATCTCTCCATTCTTGGATTGTGCACAAATCTGACAAATCTACTGCTAAAGAGGCAGTGGGATATTTACCAAGGGGCTAGAGAATAGCAACCATGAACATCCAACTAGAAAAACACATTTAGCTCTAAAAGCAACCACAATGAAGATATTGTATCAACCACTACAACCTATTTACAGCCTTGTTAATCATCAAAATAATTTCTTAAGTTCTTGCACTAGCCTAGCAAGAAATGTACATCATGTTGCATTTTGAAAACTTCTTTTACAACCCTCAAACCACATTCATTCCACTACCTTTTTATTGCAAGCACAAGAGGCCACTAAAAATACATTATAGAAGAACTTAGTACTACACCTTGTCTAGCCATGCTTCACAATATCAACAACTCAACACCTTTTTGAGTTGTTATTCATTCAAGAGTGCTGAGATATCAAATTAGAGCCTCGTTATTTGTTGGTTAGTTTTGACGTCGTATCCATTTACACCAAAATCCTCATCCAAGAGGCCATTGATATCATTAATCGCATCACTGATGAAAAAATTGCCATGCTTCTCGGCCTCTGCCTCACCTCAACTTTCTTTAGTTTCTAGGGTGAGTTCTATGAGCAGATGTGTGGTGTAGCGACGAGCTCCCTTCCTTCCGTTATCGTAGCAAACTTGTTTATGGAACATTGTGAGACCAAGGCTTTAGCCTCTGCTCAATTTCACCCTAAAAAATGGAAGATATTTGTCGATGACACCTGTGTCATCTAGCCTCATGGTTGTGAGAAACTTGATATGTTTCTTAACCACCTTAATTCTCAATCTGAATCCATCAAATTCACGATGGAAATTGAGGAGAATGGTCGCCTTCCCTTTCTCAACATTCTCCTTTCTAGAAGGGATGATGGTTCTGTCTATCACCAATTTTTTCGAAAGAAGGCCCACACGGAGCAATATCTCCATGCTAGTTCTCATCACTTCCCTGCCCAAAAATTCGGGGTTCTTAGCACTCTTGCTACCTGCGTTCTTAGAATCTCTGATGGTTTCCACCTTGATCAGGAGAAATCTCATCTTCTTGAAGTTTTTCAAAGTAATGTGTATAGCAGGCCTGAGAGCCTCAAGGCCTTTCATCAAGCCAGCAAAATGCCTAGAGTAAAGCCCACTTGTGCTAATCCTACCGCTAAGGTTCATCTCCTATATATCTAGGGGACCACGGATAAGATTACCCATATTCTTAAAAAGATGAATGTCTCTTCTTATTTCAAACCTCTCCAAACCATTAAAAATTCCCTTAGATCTGTTAAAGACACTATTGACCCTAAAGACACGAAAGGGGTCTACCTTATTCCCTGCTCATGTGGTACCCCCTACATTGGAGGGACAGGTAGGTCTATTAAGCAAATAATTAGTGAACATGTGGTTGACATTAGATACAATGGCTCTCGCACATCAGCCCTTGCCGAGCATTCTGTGAAATTGAAACACCATGTCTGCATTGAAGATTCCAAAGTCACGGCTAGGGTTGATCATTTCCACCACAGAAAACCCAGAGAAGCAATTGAAATTGAGAGGCGTGCCAATAACCTCAATAGGGATGATGGCTGGAAATTAAGTAAAAGCTAGATTCTAGCTCTCTCCTCTTGACCCTTCATCCCCTCCCTCTCCTTTCCCCTTTCCATTCCTGCTATTTCTCCCTTCTCGCCTTCTAGTTTGCCCCCCCAGATCATTCGTTAATTTTCTTTAATTTCTTTGTTTGTTGTCAAAGTATATCTCTACTCTATTATTATCTTTTGCCTCCTCCTTTTTAATGTGATTAGTTTTCCTCCTTCCTATTATAGTATTTACTTTATATATATTAAAATAATAGATTAAAATTATTATATCTTATTAATCAATATATTGTATTATAAGTGAATTTAAATATCAAGATAAGAATTTTTAATATTATTAATCTCTATAATATCAATAATATTAGAAATATCGTCAGTTCATCGTTAGCCATCCTCCATTTTTATGAGATTAGTTTTCATTCTTCCATTCTTAGCCTTTTTATTTTATTGATACTAAATTAAAATTATTATCATAGAAATTAATATATCAAATTATATTAAAATAATGTATTTAATATTAATCTCTATAATAATATTATACCATTGGTACATTATTGTTAGGATTTAATATTACAATCCCTCTATAAGATTATCATAATAATTAATAAAATAAAATTACTAACAAATTAAATATTGTTCCAATCAATAAAAGATAGGGTCGACCCTAACACACTACACTATTTAAACTAACTATTTATAGATGACATTACTATTAAACATTTAACTTGTGATTTCTAAATAATATTACTTCATAACAACTAGTTTCCATTACTATAAGTTAAACGATAACAAACTATATTATTAATTATCTGTAGACATATTACTACAATTGTAATATTATTACTCCTAAAAAATTAATATTTAATATAACATCCATTTATAATCCGAATTTAATATTTATTTATTATATAACAACTATTTTATAACTAAATTTAATTTTATCATTTTAAAATATCAAAACTAAATATTTATTTACTACATAACATGTTACATAACGACTATTTCCCAACTTCTATTTTCCAACAACAAACTCTGGGCATTGATGCATCCTTGCTATTTATTCCCTCAGATCTATTGATTTCTCACCTTGTCGTGAGGATGAACCCCATTAGCTAGTTCGAAACGTCGATCAAATCCTAGGAATGTGATTAATCCAAAACACTGATATCAACATTATGGATCACAAAAGTCTCATATCTAACATTGTTCTTCATTTATTTACTTTTTCCTTTGTCATAATGGACAAAGTTGTATGATTGCTAAAGTAGAAAAATTGACCACAACAATGTCTGGATGTAGATCAACGTGAACAAAGAGGAAGGTTCTAATTGGAATTTAAACCGGTGCTATCATCAAGAAATAGAAACTACTTCAAATTAAATGTGTTTACAAAGAGTGGCAATGTTATACTAAAAAAAGTAAGAAAAGTAGCCTCTAACCTACCATAAAACACATCAAAATGATAGCCTTAGAGCCTTAGATATCACTAAATGAGATCTAAAGCAAGATCCACGATATAATAGTTTCCAATCAAATTCAAAAAATACAAAAGTGGATTGTAAAAGATACTATAAAGAACCCATCCCAAAGAAACAATAGGGTTTACAATATTACCACTGAAACAATATAAATTGTCGAAATTGAAGGCCTTTGATCACACATTGTATGCAAAGCCCAATAGAATCAGATTTTTATATGCATCAAAATATTATGATGATAAAATTCAAATATAAAAAACTATATTCCTTCACAAAAATAACTAAAAAGAGCACAAAATTTAATATGTGTGCAATTTTTGTACTAGTTAGTCACCACTTTTCTAACGTAATTGTAATTGTGCTTTTCTCTTCTACCTACAACTGGACAATCTTTTCCATAGCAGATCCAAAAACTCCCAATGATCAGGATTTCAGGGAGGAGGTAGTAGATTTTCAATTCCTTTTTATGGAATCTACGAAGCAAGGAAGAAAGGTGCACTCAAATCATGAGCATTTTGTGAGGAAGTTAGAAGAGTTCCTAGAAATAATGATCACAACCACCACACTCCAAAGAAAATCTCTTCTAGTTGAAGAGAAAAC